>PVLA01004384.1:0-178541 GCA_004027455.1 Hydrochoerus hydrochaeris | reverse complement strand
TCTTTGGCTGCCTGTAGGACAGCGCCTGTCTTGGGTCAAGGACTCTTCATATGAACCCAACCAGGCCTTACCCGTCATGGGCCTGCAGGACAGCAATTGGTCCTGTGCCTGTCTTAGGCGGCCGGTGGTGTAACATATGTGTCCTAGTTGCCCGTCTTTGGCTGCCTGTCCAGTGTCTCAGGGCAGTTGTCTCACAGGAACCCCGCAAATCCTCCTCCATGAGATCTCCCACCCAAAGCTCCCACATAAACTCTCTCACACTACTCACAGAAGGCAAAACCCCACAACCAGTCCTCACAAAGGGGTTATCTAGAGGGCCTCCAGCAACCCCCCAGGAGTCTCCACCCTCGACTCCATATTGAGCATTACATAAAAACATACACATGTGAACTACACAAATTACAATTATCAGTACAAAACATTCCAAGATCCCCACACCCAATTCTCACATGCGGTGTCCTTTTCCTGGAGAAGCGCTTGTCACAAGGCGTGGATGGACTAGGACGCAGCATGGACAGAAAAGGGCGCCGCAGAAAGGGAAATATATACTGCATTGCTTTTCCAAGTTTTACTCACCATTCATTATCACTTTTTACTAAGCACTTGCTTATACTAGTTACCGTATTAGAAATGTAAACCAGTTCTTGAAAGCAGGTGGGTAGAGAAGAGATAGGTAAACCAAGTACAGCACAGTAAAAGGAGATCCTGAACACCACTGAGTCACAAAGAGTAGGTGCTTTGTTAATAGTCAGGATTTTATAAGGTTGTGTTGGAGCTGGGCTTTGAAAGAAGAGTAGATGTTAATCATAAAAAAGAAAGGCTCAGGAGAACATTTTTTAGATAAAGGGACAGACAAGTAGAGGCATTGAGGTTTCACTGTTATTTACAAAAAAGAAACAGATAATAACACCCTTTCCTTATTGTATAAATGAAACAAAGTAACATGTATTGAAATGTTTTTAAAACAGTAAAATACATAATTAGTTATATATTAGTTATATAATACATAAAATAGTTATATAATACATAAAATACATATAATACATTATATAATATATAGTTATACGTTAGTTGTATAAATGAAACAAAGTAACATATATATTGAAATGTTTTAAAAACAGTAAAATACATAATTTGGAAAAGTATTTGAACTCCTACTTCCTATTAATCTCTTGTATTTCTCTCCCTTCCTCCCTCTCTTCTTCCTTCCCTCATCCTCATTCTCTCCATCTATAGTGTTTCTCACATAAGAGAAACCATGTGATACTTGAGCTTATGTGTCTGATTTATTTCACTTAACATTATGTTCTCAAGTTCCTCCCTTTACCTACAGATGCCTCAGGTTTATTTTTCTTTATGATAGCATAGGACTCCATTGTGTATAAACATATTTTCCTTATCTGGCGTTAAGGTTTTAAGAAATTGTGTTGGGGTTATTCATGGAGCCAACGCAGTGTTTGGGAAGGTGGAAGATGCCTGTAAATGGAATGCTGAGGAGTCAGTATTATAGGCAGTTAAGATGCCACTGAGTAATTTTAAGAGCAGTTTGCCTAGATTTTTAACACTTAATATTGGCAGTCTTTACAGAGAGTGGATTGGAAGAGGACAGAAGGGAAGGCAGGAACTGCAGAAGCTGTACTTATTATCCTTTGCAGATGAGGGGCTGGCAGCAGGGTGCCCACAGCCATGGAAGCAGGACTAAGAACTCTGAACGGGAAAATGCCTTCAAAACTTAATGCTCAGGAGTAGTAAAGAAGTGTTCAGTATTAATTTTGGATGGTTGAATATATAATTGTTAAACTGACTTTTTTGTATTTTTCTATATTAAAACTTTTTTTTAAAAAAAGATAATTTTATTATCTTTTCCCCTTTTCTGCCTTTCCAGAAATGCCTTGCCTTGCAGAATATGCTGATGGCTTATGGTACAGAGCCAAAATTGTTTCCATTAAAGAATTTAATCCTTTATCTATCCTGGTACAGTTTGTCGATTATGGATCAACTGAAAAGTTAACACTATGCAGGTAAAAGAAAAGGTCACCTGAATAAGGCTTCTAAGTTCTGTTTCAACATTTTTTTTCCTTTATAGGAAGATTTTTACTTCTTTTAAAAGCAAAAGGCTATTTTAAAGCTGTTTATGAATTGGGAATTTTTAAATCTAGACTTTTTGCTATAAAACATACATAAAATTACCATTTTACCTAACCTGTACAATTGACTTTTAAGTACATTTGCAATGGTGCAGTTATTACCACTTTCCACTTCTGAAACTTTTTCATTATCACGTTCTGACCTGGCTGTAATTTTGTCTTACTGCCCAATGGGACAATCACACACATAACCCTGCTGATTCAAGCTAGCGAGAATGTGCTAATCCGAATAGAAACTCAGTACCCATTCAACAATACCATTCCATTTCATTCCATCCTGTTATTCCTGTCATCTATTTTCTGTCTGCACTTTCATATTCTAGACACCTCGTGTGTAAGTAAAATCATGCAGTAGTCATCCTTTTTTCACTGGCTTATTTCACTTAGCCTGTTTCCAGGATTCATCCATGTCATAAGATGTGCCAGAATGTTCTTCCTTTTTAAGGCAGAATCTATGTGCAGACCACATCTTATTTATCCATGCAGCCATCAGTGATGCTTCAGCCTTTTGCCTGTTGTGAGCCCTACTCCTATGAACATGTATGTATACATTTCTCTTTGAGACCCTGTTTTCAATTACTTTGAGCATATCCCCCAGAAATGGAATTGCTAGATCATATAAATTTCTAGTTTCCTTAAGGAATATATTTGCTCTAGTGGCTGTATCACTTCACAGTCCGCACAGTGCTTGACACTTCCATTTTTCACATCTAAGCTAACAGTTATTTTGTTTCCCAAGGGTTGAGGGAGTGTCTTGATAGCGGCCATCCTAAGGTGTGCTGGGTGGTATCTCACTGCACATTTGATTTACTCCCTAATGGTCATGATGTTGAGCATCTTGACATAAGGTGTTTTTTTTTTTCTTGTAACCCCGTATCTTTGGAGAAATATCCATTTTTATACATATTTTCTCTCATCTGCAGGCTATCTTTTCACTCTGTTGATTGTCTTTTAAGGCATGAAGTTTTTAATTTCAAAGTTTTTAATTTTAATTTTGAAGTCCATTTCATCTGAATTTTCTTTCTTTGGCTGTGCTTTTGGTATTACAATCCAAATAAACATTGCAAAATTCATCATGAAGTCCTTTCCTTGCTTTCTTCTAAGAATTTAGTTATAAGAAAATTTCAATTGACATGCTGAACATTTCCAGAATTTCTTTTTGTGGCAGACTACGTCAGCTTCCTCCTCATCTTATGCAGTATCCCACCCAAGCCATAAAGGTCCTCTTGGCAGGGTTTAAACCTCCCTTGAGGGACACGGGAAAGACAAAAATACCGTACTGTCCCAAGTGGAGCATGGAGGCACTGTGGACTATGATAGACTGTCTTCAAGGAAAACAGCTTTATGCTTCTTCCATGGTAAATGGTTTTAATTAGCCAAAATCCTCTTACAGATATTTTCACAGTACCTGTTAATTTATTTTGTTAAGAGCAGAAATATTTATTGAGAGAAAGAAAGTTTCTGTCTGAGAGACAGAAGGTGTTCTAAGTGGGTTGCCAAAGATTCTGTCTTTTCTAGGGATTTTTATGGAAGTATCTGTTAATTTAAAAGTACTATGTGCCTCTGCAACTCTCCACGGGGAAAAAATGTAATAAAACACATAAAGCTATGTGTACTATAGGAATAAATTTTAAAGCTTTTACTAGTGTTTTAATTTATATTTAATAAACTGTATTAGCCCTAAGCTGATGAGATTAAAATGGTCAAGATACATATTGTACTGAGCATGGTGGTGCACACCTATAATCCTAGCACTCCAGAGGCTGAGGCAAGGAGATCACCAGGAGTTCAAGGGCAGTCTGGGATACTTAGTTCAAGATCAACCTAAACTATATGGTGAGATCCTGTCTCAAAACAAAAAATGAAACAAAACAAAAAGAACAACAAAAAAAGATGTACATTGTATAGTAAAAGAACTTGTAAGTTAATCAAGGGAAACAAGCATACCAAACACTAACACCAGGTAAAATGAAGTATTACAGTAGAAGTACAGGTACAGGGAGTGAAGGATGATTATTTCCATCTAGAAGGAGCTGGAAAAGGTAGTGAAGTAGTTTCTAGGTAAGCAATGAGATGCCTAAGTAGAAAGTATCATCTGAGCTGCACCCTGAAAAGTGAGTAGGAAAGATCAGGACAAGTGTTAAAATCGTAGAAAGGCTTGCATTTATCAAAACTCCAGGTGGTGCTTAAATTTTTCTTCTTCCAAAGCCTGGCATGTGTGGGGTATAAGCTTTTTTTGGGGGGGTGGTACCAGAGATCAAACTCATGACCTCATACTTGTCAGGCAGGCACTTACACCACTGAGCTAAATCCCCAGCCCTGAATTAACTTTCACAGGGATGGTGATACTAAATAAAGCCCACTGACTCTACCCAGAAGAACTTTGATGTTTAATTACAGTTTATAGTGAAAGACATGAGATTTAGCAGGAAGCCATCACAGGTGCCCCCTGAAATAGAGTATAAATTAGAAATAAACCTAAAGATCGCCTTTACTCTTTTGTGTGGATGGCCAGATAGAGGAAGAAAAGGGCAGCAAAAATGTAATTGGGTTTTCCTGACAAACCATCTGTTTCAATTCTAGGCTCAGGCACCCGAACAAATGGTAGCCTTATATGAAAAGGAACAATATCCAGTCTATATGCCATTAGTAGACATGGGACTTGCAGACAAGGATGAATGATGTAAGTATATTCTTGTCCACTCTACTGGTCAGCACAAAGCACAGGACTGTCCTGCAAGTGCCTGTAAATGTTCTTAACTTCTCCAAGGAATGGCAACAAAGCTCTACAAGAATCTCCCAGATTTTTTTTAAGACCTTTCTCACTGCTTGAGCAACCAGTATCAAAGAGAATGCTCAAAATGGCTTTTGTGGCTGTTCTAGTACCAAATGGGGAAGGAGTATGGGGGGGCACCATGAGTAGTTTAGGCACATGAATATGTGGCATGCAATAGAACTCCTCGACAATCAGCAGTGTAGTAAGAGTTACCAAATCACCAGGGTAATCAAGTATATCATGTTGATCCATGCAGTTCTAACCAATGACTCAGCAGCTAGGGAACAATAAGCAAAATAATGCTTCCTCAGTAGCATGTTGTTTTTCAGGTATATGGAGCACAGCATCTGTAGCAACCCAGAAGAAACTACACTGCATTTTGGACTGTTCTACAGTGGTGCTATTCTTTCCCGCCCTAATCCTTACATGTTGAACTGTTAAGAGTTGTGAGAAATGTCAGAATAGTAATAAATACTTGCTTTCAAACATTATTTTGCTGTATTTTCAAAATTAAATGGGGGAGGCACTTTTTGTTTCTAGGGTATTGGAGGTTGAACCTGGCTCTCTCACACTCAGCTGTGTGCCCAGCTTTTTAATTTTTGAGTTGGGCTCAAATTTATAATCCTGCCTCAGCCTCCCAGAGCACTTGGGGTACAGACGTGTTACCAGGCCCAGCTTAACTCATAACTAATGATTTGGCTTAAGAAATGAACTGATGTTTCATGAATTTCCCAGATAAATGTAAAAGACATCTGCCCCAATGTGGTGGCTGGAGACATGACTGACAAGTCCAGCTTGGTGAGACAGTGAGTTTATTAGGGTTCATGACAGTGAGTGGCTAGCACCACCAAAGTCACGAATCCCCCTGCACCAAGTTACCACTATTATACAGTATTAAGATGGCAAAACTAGGGTCAAAAGCAGTTTGGGGTCCTTGGGAAGAGCTGCTCTCAGCCCATCCTTCCTGGGAAACTCGGCTAGTCTCGGGGAAGAGCTGCTCTCAGCCCATCCTTCCTGGGAAACTCGGCTGGTCTCAGGAAGCACTGTCTAGCCACAGTGAGGAGTGACCTTGTGTCACAGCAGGTGGGGCCGCCGTGACACAGATTTGCTCCAGTTGAAGTTTGGTGGACAGTTCTCAGCAAACACATGGGCCCCTTGGAGTCCCATCCCATGGTGCTATGCTCCCTGCCTGCCAGAGACAGTCATGCTTGCACAGGGCCTAGGCTTACTACCTAGGAATGTTTCCACACGGGACACCTAGTGTTCTGTGTGAGGGGCTTTGATTTGCACTGTTTATCTGTGTTGGTGTGTATAGCTCTTCTTTCACTAGTATATAATGTTACTTTTGAGGGTACCAGTTTTTTTCTCAATTACAAATATTCCGCATGTCCTTTATATAGCTGTGATTTTTCTGTGTTTATGTATTTATGTATATACACTTGTACACATCCATGTTCATGGGATACTTTCTACAAAGTAGTTAGCAGTTCATCAGTTATCAGCATGTGGTGTAACCAGACCAGTGTCAAACTAGTGCCAGATTCTGACACCAGTATAAGTGATCTCACTGTTTTAATCAAGTATACACAGGCTGGGGATTTAGCTCAGTGGCTCAAACACAAGCGCAAGGTCGTGAGTTCAATCCTTGTTCCAAAAAAAAAAAATCTGAGTATACACATGTTTATTAGTACTAGTAAATGGTCTGTCATTCTGCTAACACATATCCTTTTTCTATTAACTTCTTTGCAGTTTTATTTGTAGAGCTTCTGTATATATTTTGAATAGCAAACTTTTGTCACAGATATGTATCTTTTCCTAGCTCATCAATTTTTGAATATATTTTGATTTATCCAGTTATCACTTTTTGTACTGGGCATCAAACTCAACCCTTTGCGCTTGCCAGGCAGGTGCTGTGCTGCTGAGCTATAGCCCCAGCCCTCTCACTGTTTTTTTAAGGTTTATTTTGTGTCTTATTTAAAAATCTTTCCCTATCCTGAAGTATATACTCCATATTATCTTTGAAAATTGTTTTTTCATACTCAGCTCTTAAATCACATGGAATTGACAGCTTGTTAATTGAGCCTCTATCGTTTCCTTAATGATTAAATTTACAGTAGGTGACTTGCCCTTTCTTCAGAGACGCCTTGCTTCCATCAGCCAGGAGCCTTAGTTGTGGTACCATCAACGTACCAGTGGGCCACTAGTTAGCCCAGCTGGCTACTGCTCATGCCTGATCTGACTCTGCAACAAGTGACATTATCAGCCTTTGTATAACTTTTCTCCTAGAATTATTACCTACTAATACCTATAGCACTGTTTGAATTCTTTCTTTCATTTATTTCAGTACCACTCGGGGGCTCCAAGAGAAATTTTCAAGGGTGAGGTCCCAAGGTTAAAGAACACACGTGCAAGACAACACCAGGGAGCAGAGCAGCACACAAGGGTGAGAGCCACCTGTGGAATTACTATGTAATCCTTACACAGGTTACCTCCTGTTGACATCCTTCCATAGTCTGTAACCAGCATCACCTGTGCTGAGTCACGGTTACACAGCTGTATCCCGCTGTGCGCCTGCGCTAGACAAGTAGGGTCCTGGCCTCAGGTGTCCTTGGTTGCCCGAGCTTTGAAGTAGTCTGATTCCCAACAGCCCTGTAGCAGACTAAATGTCTCAACAGAACACATTACTATTTTGGCTGGAGACAGTGTCTTGCTCCTTGAGTACCCTTCATTGCAAGTGCATGTTCAGGGACTAAGGGGTCTGTGGGATGTCTGAGACACACTCCTTGGTTTTCATAATCATCTCCAACCAGAAACACAGTATTTTAAAAATAATGCATTCCTTAATCTAACTAGAGAAACAGAGGTGAATTATAAATGAATGCCATCCTTGTATATTTGAAGAATATAAAAAATGAAGCTCTTCTATTCAGCTTTTATTTTAGAATTCATCCTTACCATTTAAACACACAGAGCAATTAAACAAGCTTCCACAGAAGTGTACATGTTTTAAACAGGAAGATCAGGCAGTGTGACTTCACAATTGTCACTGGAGCACTACAGTTCTGTGTCCATGAGGACGTTACCATCTTTGTCTTTAACTCTTATTCGACCAGATGTGTACTTTGTCTCTTGATGACCATTTGCATACACAGTTTTAACAGTGCCATCTGGATATTCCCGTCTCTTGAACTCTGCAGTATGAAGTTCTCTTTGGCCATTATTAAATTCGATGATTTTCTCACCATCACTGTAAAATTTAAAATAGAATTTAATTTCTTAACATGAAGTATGCCAGGTGTAGTGGCACATACCTGTAATCCCAGCACTCAAGAGGCTGATGCAAGAGGATCACCATGAGTTTGAAGCCAGCCGGGGCTATGTAAGCAAGTTCAAAGCCAGGCTGCACTACATAGGGAAACATACGAAATAGGGCTGAGTGATAGGGCACTTGCCTATTACGTTAGACCCTGGGTTCAATCCCTAGCACCGGAAAATGTTTTGAAAGTAGGTTTTTGATTCTGACTCTTATCTCGTGGTCCATTTCCCTCTACAACTGCAAATTCTTTGTACAGTATTTATGCTTTAGTTTAACAGCCCAGTTATCAGATTAGCATTTACACATACCCAAGGAAAGCTTTTTTAAAATAAATTTACAAGGGGCTGGGAATTTAACTCAGCGGCTTAAGTACCTGCCTGGCAGGTGCCAGGTCATGAGTTTGATCTCTGGCACCAAAATTAATTAACTAATCAATGAACTTACACTTAATTCAAATGGTGGTGATAAGAAAACAAATATATGCATGATAGTGCACATCTGTAATACTGGTCCTCCGGGAAGGCTACATCAGGAGGATCCCAAGTCTACAGCCCAAGCTTAGTAACTTAGAACTTGTCTCAAAATAATTTTTTTAAATTTTTGTATTAGTTCATGTTCGTAGTAGTTGATGACTACACTCCTTGTGGAGAGCTGATATGTGTACCTAACATACCCCTAATTCTTTTTTTCATCCTTTCCTTGCCTCATCCATCTTGGTCATCCTCCTTTTTGCAAAAGGGGTGTGTGTGTGTGTGTGTGTGTGTGTGTGTGTGTGTGTGTGTAAAATATATGGGGTTTTTTGTTTTTTTTGAGACAGGGTCTTGCTGAAGCACTCCTCCAGTACAGGCTGGCTTCACACCACTCCTCAACCTCAGCCTCCCAAGTGCTAGGGTTACAGACATGCATCACCATGCCCAGCTTCCTGTATCTTTTATTTTGCTCTTTATTTATATTTACCTACTACATTCATCATAAAATTTTTCTGTATTATTTGAATTTAATATTTTTATTTTTTTCCTTGCTACTATGACGTGTTACTTGTACTCAGATTAATGGTACTAAACTGTCACAGTCCAGGAAAGGAGCAGGAAAAACTAAAAACAATCCACAAAGATTGACAAAGCTTAATTTAAATGATGGGGATAAGAAGCTCTTTATCATTAGCATGAATTGTACAGCCAGGGGCATGCAAATTTAACAAATGTAAGCCAGGGGTTATGTCCCACATCTGTAATCCCAGCACTCTGAAAAGCCAGGGCAAGAGGACTGCAAATACAAGCCCAGCCTGGGTAACTGAGTGACTTAGTGAGACCCTGTCTCAATAAACCCCAAACAAGGGCTGGGCATGCAACTGAGTACAAAGACCCCCAGGTTCAATCCCCAGTGCCAACCAATCAAACTAAATAGATAACAAGGCTGCCTGCCTTGTTTCTGTCTTATTCACCGTTTTAAAATTTTCCCCAAAAAAAAAAATTTGCCCAAACTTACTGAACAAATACTTGCCATTCCTATCCACTTTCCTATGTGGACCCCCTTTGAATCCCTAGGCTAAATACTGGCTCCACTATCTCACAAGTTCTAACTTCACACTATTAAACATGTTTCACTTGCAAACTGACTCCATTATCTCACAAGTTCTAACTTCAGGCTATTAAACATGTTTCACTTGCTCTCCGTCTTTGTTCACTTCTGAACTCACTGAAATTTCAAGTAATTTGTACACAAATATTTAAATTTTTAACCATTCAATTGAAATCAAAGCTGAACCACAGACACTGGAGAATCACAAAGCAGACAGAGCAGATCCCATACCGTTGTACTCTGACAACTGTGCCATCTGGGAAGATGCTTTCTTCTTGGCCGTCAGCAAACAAGTTTTTAATGGTCTGATCAGGAAATGTGATTTCTTTTCTTCCATCTGGGAAATGTTTTTCTGTTTAAAAAAGGTCACTGTAAATACTTTTAAAGGAAGGGAAGAATATACCCAGGGAGGCAGAGTAAATGTGTACCTATTTGTCCACTTGAGAAGTGTAGAACTTCAAGTCCTTCGGGATGTGTGGTGTGGGTGGTCTGGGCCGCAGCATAATAGTAGATCTGTAAAGACATGAGTCAGGATACCGCTCTCCCTACAAGGGCATCAGAGGGGGAATGCCCTGGGGAACATACCACTCTGCCGTCAGGCGTGACCTGCTTCACATCGCCGTTAAAGAAAGTGACAGTGATGCTCTTCCCATCTGCGCTCACTTCTTTCTGAGTTCCATTAGGAAACAATATAACCTGGTACCCATTCTTATAAATCTTTTCCACCTAAGAAAGACACCATTATCGGTGGGTAAGCATTCCTCCTGAAATCACATGACTATGGTAAGCCAAATCCTAAATGGTTCCTTTAATTTTCTCACAATAAAAAGGAAAATATTCTCTCAAAAGGAAAGAAGAGTTTTAATTCCATTAGGGGTTGCAAACTGGTGATTTTTTAAATTTACTTATTCCTTTCCCCTTTATTGGCTGAATTCATCTGAAACAGAAAACCTTTAAGTGATTTGTTACCACAAAGGCCACTTGGGGAAAGCCTAACTGCTTCCTTGCACCAGTTCTCCACCCTGTCCTCCACAGGCCCGTCATTTCTATTACAGCGAGTAGATGAAGGCGCCTGGAGAGCAGAGCCTCTATGAATCTCAGGAAGAAAGCTCTCCTCGCCTCTTCCTGACAAACCCTGATTGTGTCCCTTCCTGCCTTCCCTTTCAGGTGGGAGGCCTGGCTAAACACAATTCTAAATGGGCTAGAGATGGAAGACAAGAAAGCCTTACAGAAATGGGTTGGAAGCAGCTATGCAGGCTTTTTAAAACTTTGTTAACCACAAGAGCCCAATTAAACAGTGGCACTGTATTCCATTTGTTACACCAATAAACTAGAAATGGTGAATAAATGACTGATAGGAGCACAGAGGTTCACGCCCCACAGTCCTGATGGCTAACATTATCCAAGGTCTCCTCTGAGACTGGGATGACAGTGGGCTACTCAGGCCAGCAGTGATGCAAACGACCTTCACTGGCAGAACACACATGGGAAAGTACAGAACACACAATTCTGTAAAGTGCAGAATACTCGAGAGGAACTGTTAACTGGATCATGTATATTCTATACTATACTTTTTATTTTAAAATACAGTCTAACAATTAATATATAAATAAAAAATTTTTAAAAGACATTAAAATTCTGTGAGCAGGAAGCCATGCTTTACCAGCACCAGCCTTATACATCTTTGTACTCTCTACATTTCTGCATTGTATGATCTTCTAATGTTGTGCTTGATACATTTGTGGTGTTTCATTTATCATGCTCCTAAGGCCTATTAATAGAATGTCATGCACAAAGATGGATGGGTGACACTTTATGTGTGTCCTGGGCTATACCAACACTCTGCACCGTTCACACTATGATACTACCACCCAACAGTGTAGCTCTCACCACATATGCCTCCTGTATGCCTCCTGTAAGCACTATATGACCATACTTTTAAGCATTTCCAATCTGTTTCAGAACACATTCATTTTTTTCTCTACATTCATTTTTTACATTAAAAAAAAATCAACCTTTCCATCAGGATGACTGATTTCTTCCTGAATCTCTTGGGTTTTTTCCTTTTTATATTTAGGATCTAGGAAGCTGACTGGTTCAAGTGGCTCCCTGGGCAAGGCAACCTGTAAGAAGACATTATAGCAATTAAAACCTATACTTATTTCTTATAGATAGATGCTAACCTTACATAGCCCTAGGACTAGATTTGGTGTTATACAGAAAACATTTATAATCTTAAAAGCACCCTTCATACAAGGTTTACAAACATCAAATCAATTTCAAGTCTGAGTAATCTATACTTGAATATATAGAAATATAAAAATATTTACTTGTTCTTTATCTGAGCTGCCTAAATCCTGTGGAGATACAGACTTGGATCTTCGAGATGGATTCCCTGTCAGAATATAATTGTAAAAGTTAGGTTCAATATTATAGAGCTACCAGCCTGGGGAAGAAAACGAGCTTAAGACCAGCCTGAACTGCATAGCAAGACCCTATCTCAAAAAAGACAAAAAAGTCAGCTAGATCCACCACTGTCACCATCTGAAAGCTTGCTCCCTGCAAGCAGCCAGCAGGGACAGGGAAACGCAGCCAGATATGCCCTGTGCACGCACAGGTTGCCATTGGAAACCTTGGCTTCCTTTGGGCACTGGGAGAATCAAGACACCATCAGGGGAGTCCCAGTGCAGACACCCAGGCTGAGAAGCAGCCCTGCCACCACACACACCCCTGGTCATCAAGGAAAACTCAGTGTAGCTGCATAGGTCTGGAGACACTGCTCCCTCCCTGGAAACCTGATTTCAAAGAAACACAGATGCCTGTCCCATTCCCCTACACCATGGAGGGGCAGCCAATGTGAGAAGTGCCTGGGACCCCACAACAGACTTGGGAGGAACTGAGGAAAATGTCAAGACGATTGAGCAAAAGGCAATCTCAGAGCTCCAGCCCACACAGAACAAGTCTCGGAGATAAAGTTGTAGGAGAGAAAATGGATGTCACACACCTGAAATCTCCAAGAAGACAGCAAATGAAGTAAAGAAACAACTTTATGAGACTGTGTAAAAGTAATCAGGTCAGAAATAATGTCTCAGATAAAAGAAGAAATCACAAACATAGTTAATGCAAAAATTACTGAGCATATCTAAAGAAGACATTAAAAAAGAGGAGCATAGGAAAATGATGGAAACCTTGAATGAACAATATAGGAAGGAATTACAATGCATGAAACAGATTCTAAGAGATAACCAGGAAATTAAAAAGTCAATCGAAACCTGGACTTTGAGACCTTCAAGACAGGATTGCAGCTAGTGATCAGGAAAGGAAAGATCTCTTAAAAATAACAGGAAACCAGGAAATAACAACTCCATGGCTGCAAGACAACACAAAGAAAAATAATTTAAGACAGGTATCAGGGAAAAAGCAGCGATCAACACAAATGACTACAGAAGTAATAGCAGAAAACTTCTCAAATATGGGAAAAGGATTTAGCATACAGATAAGAGAGGCATACAGAACTCCAACTAGCCATAAACAAAGTAAATCTATACCCAGATATATAGTAAGATCCCAGAAATTCAGCACAAGAACAGGATATTAAAATCTGTTAGAGAAAAGGAAACTGATCACCTAAAAAGGAAAATCAGAATAACAACAGACTTCTCAACACAAACCATCAAGTTAAGAAGAATTTAGAGTGAAGTTTTTCAAATCCTGAAAGAAAACAACTTCCAAAACAGATTGATGTACCCTTGCAAAACTATCTTTCAAAATTGATGGAGAAATAATATACTTCCATGATAAAGAATAACTGAAGGAATTCATGACCACCAAATTAACCCTACTGAGACTGCTGGAGGATATTCTAGAGAGAGATAAAAATGGCCATGGTTCCAGGAACAGCAGCAGAGAGGGATCACCAAACAAGACAGGCAACTGAATGAAGGGGGAAAGTGGAGGGCCAGCAGCAGGAGGACAGCATGGTAGAGATGAAACACTGCATGCCAGCTGTAACCATTAACATGGATGGCCTCAGTTCACCAATAAAAAGAAACAAGGAGAGTGGATCAAGAATCAAGATTCAGGGCCAAGGATTTAGCTCAGTGGTGTAAGCACCTACCTGGTAAGCACAAGGTCATGAGTTCGATCCCTGGTACCAAAAAAAGAAAGCAAAAAACAAGATCTATCAGCACACTGTATACAAGAAACACATTTAACTTGAATTACAGACTAAAAATCAAAGGAGAGAAAACAGTTATTCCATATGAAAGGAGACCAGAAAAAAGTATGGCTAACTTGCCCATCAACCACAGAATGGATAAGATATGGCTTTTTTCATACAATGGGAAGCTACTCAACTATAAAGTAGGATAATCTCAAGGGTCTTGCAGGTAAATAGATAAAACTGGAGATCATGCTCATAGGTAAAATGGTTTGGACTTATACAGATGAACACGGAGTTATCTCCCTAACATAAAAAACTGAAGGCATGAGTGGGATCCAAAAAGCATAATACATATTATGAAAGTGATAGGGGAAGAAACACCTAAAAAGGGAAAATGGTAACCACTGCTAATTTATATTATCTTGTTTTGAATTCTTGTATCATTTTCACAATTTTGTTAGGTTTGGTTTTATTGTCTTGTTTTGCTAGATTTTACTGTGTCTGGTGGTATGAGCAGCTATTTTGAAGATAACAGGTTGTATTACGGTAACCATTGTTGATTTCCTATTATCTTGTTTAGAAGTCCTATAATACTTTCATTCTTTTGTTTTGATTGGTTTTATTCTGTGCTTATATATATCTCTTTTTAAAATTACTAGTATAGTTAAACATTTCCTTAGTTTTTTTTTTTTTTTTTTTTTTGCGGTACCGGGGATCAACTCATGACCTCGTACTTGCCAGGCAGGCGCTTATGCCACTGGGCTAAATCCCCAGCCCTGCCCTTTCTCTTTTAAGCAAATCTTAGTATTTTTAATAGTTTGCATGAGTTCTCCATTATATAAATTTAAAAAACTTATACAAGTTCTTAGGTTCTCAGTAACCAAGGCAGAAAAAGTATCAAACACAATATTTTCAGCTTACAATATGAAGAAACACTTGGGTTCAAATAACCTAAAAGACCCAAACGTATTCTGTCTTTTTTTTTTTTTTTTTTTTTTTTTAGTACTGGGGATCAAACTCACGACCTCAAGCTTGCCAAGCAGGCACTTGTGCCACGGAGCTAAATAATCCCCAGCCCCCAAAGGTATTCTGGAGACAGCCACAAAAATGATGTAGGGATACAGACAAAAGAGGCATCTAAGAATACATAGAGTATTTAGCCTAACCAAATAACTGGTATTTAGTTAAAAACTAAGTGCCCTAGAGGCTGTGCCCTAACTGTTATGACTAGCACACGAATCATGTCCTGTAACCCATACATTATAAAAATAAGTATACATGTGCTACCAGCAACAGATGAACTTTAAGAAACACTAATGTGCTCATATTTTTTCCTGTACGCTAATGAGCCACACTGTAAATATTCCCAACTTTGAAGAATTTTGATCAGTTTCCAGAATCTGACTTGCATATTGAAGAGTACAAAAGATGCTGAGCGCTAAGGAGAAAGACCTGGAGAAGAACAGAAGCAGAGTCCCCAGCACTGTTCTGCTGCACTACATGGATCCCTGGTATGTGGCCCCTAAGCTGCCAGGTGTTAGACAGCTCCTATAGTTCAACAGGATGGATGTGGAAAATACCAATAGAAGATGGACTGGTCTGGGCAGTGGTAGAAAAAGAGTAAGAAAAAAAGAAAATAGAAACTATGGGGAACACAGAGGTTGGGCTTGAGCAGGAATGCTTATTAAAACCACAATGAGATACCATCTCACATACAACTGGCCAAAGTGTAACAGCCTGACTAGATCAAGTGTTAACAAGTACCAAGTATATAGTCTGCAGAGAGTAAAAAGCTGGCACAGCCATTTCTCAAAGGGAAACCTCAGCGCACAAACCTCACATACCCAGCACCCTACTACCTGACATGGAATCTAGAGGAAGGCACCCCATGGAGACCTGTTCTGCAGTCTGTTCATTAACCTGCCCACCTACGAACAGAACACAGCCTCAGAGATACGGCAGAATCTATGAGCCACTGCAATGAATCACCTGGAGCTTTTAAACATTAATGTGGATAAATGTGACAATACTGAGAGAAAAAAGCAAACTGCAAAAGAATAGAGCATGAAATAACAATATATCAACTTATGGGTAAAATAAAGTAAAAGAATTTTTAAAAAAGCATAGAATGCTATCAGGAGTCATTTTCTGATGGAGTAAAATGAAGCACAGAAGCTTCAACTACATTTACAATGTTTTATTTCTTAATGTGCATAAGTTTACTATTCTTAAATTCTGAAAAATATCACACAGCCTCTTACCATGTTTTGGCAAACAGTTTTTCTTATACTTTTCCCCCTGGGTTCCTGAAGAAATGTGGCTTTTTTGGTATCGAACAGATGTGTTCTACAGTGGGAGACAAAATTTTGAATATAAAATCTTGAAAATAATGTTAGTCTACAGGTCAGTATAATGTGTGAAGCTAAACTTAGCTAGTGATGAGAAAACTGCAGGCCTGTTCATTTCTGTTCTCATCACAGTAGGTCAAAGTGAACTACTGTTGGGCAATAAACCATACACATGAGCTCTCTCTGCCACACACTCTTCAGGTTGGGACCCTGCAGGCAGTGGGATCAGACCACAACCTCATCTGTCAAGGTTAGCCCCTTCCATGAGCTGCCCTGACAACCTCTCTGGCCAAGTCCAGCTTTCCCGAGAACCCGCTTTGTTCCCACCACTAGATGAGGCTTCCTTCTCCCCTCTCCCAAGATCTGCCCAACACCCACCCTTGGACTCTTGTTCCTAGAAGGTTCTACATCCCTGCCAGATGATATGTCCCACACCTTGGTGTGAGTGTGTTGATCTAAACTTCCTGCAAACTGTACTCTGCTGCCTCAGCTAGATACCCAATGGGTAAACTACAGATGTTACTATCCTCAATGCTATCGAAATATGCAATCAATCACTAGTGCTAAAGTCATGCTTCAAAGAATTTCAATGCTTTCCAATAACAAGACACAAAACATGGCACATTCCACAAAATGATTAGCCTGGCATCTTCAATGCCATTTAGTAAAAAGCTGAAACATTTAAGGATGGGATACTATGATTTCTGTAACTACCTTCAAACTGTTTAGCACAACATGTACAAATGAATGCAAAAATGTTCAGGGCCTGAGTCCAGGTCACCATATTCTTTCACCTACTCTGCTCTGGGAGGGAGGCTTCCATAATAGTGTTTGTGGAACAGAGGAAAATGTCATCATAGCTTACCTTCCTGGCTTTCTGCTCTAACACTCACACCCTGACAACGGCAACATCCTTACAGTCTGAGTTACCTAGCACATCTGTATGCATGGCTCAGAACCTCTAGCACAACTTAAATTCAGGGTTCATTATACAGTAGCTACTCTTGTCACATGCAGTACCAGTTCCCATGTCCCTCTCTCACTTGGCATTTAATTGGGTGACCAGGCCTCTGCTAATACAGAACTACTTCCCACCCTTCACCCAAAACTCGAATGAGAAAAAGTCAATGGGAACATTTGCTGTTCATGCAAGTATAGGTCTCTGATCCACGTGGGCCCCAGTGTAGCCCAGGCCCTGCCTCCCCTTCCCAGACCCCTGCCTTCCTCTCTCAGACAACTGCTTCAGGATCTCTCCCTCCTCACCCTCTCTAACACCTCTTCCTCCCTCTTAGCTGATGAGTCTGCCCCTGCTTCCGAGAAGGCCCAAACCTTAGGAGCCCCTCCCTGCTAATGGCCACTGCACAGCAGCCTGGTCTGGGCCCACTTCTCCTACTCAAGACTGACAGTGGTGCCTGCCAGAGCTGCCTGCCATCATCCATGCCCGGATCTGTGCCACTCCCCAGCTTTTTCCCACAGCAATGCCCTCCTCTCCAACACACACACCTATTCATTTCCTAGATTAAAACATGAAACTCCTTCCCTGCAGCTAACACCCTGGTCTTCAGCTTGCTGAATGAATCCCCAGGGCCATCCAAACCCTAACTCTTTCTAATCAAGCCAGGCACTGCTTTTCTACACTCCAAGCACCAGGCCACAGCACCAAACAAGGGCACCATTCTTCTCAAGGGACTTTCTTCAATGGGTATAAGGACACACCCTGGCCACCTTTTCCCCATTCCTGGACTGGTTTCTTCCTGTCCACCCTCCACCAGCTGGCTCCTCCCAACCACACTCACAGCTCAACATGCAGCACGCATCCTCAGGAACTCATGTTACCTGCAGCCCACACCTACCATCATATGGGCCCCTACGGAGGCAGCATCTCCACACTGCAGCAGGGAGGCACTATAGTCTCACCAAGAGCTTCCTGAAAAACAGTCTTCTGTGGCCTCACATCATACATCAGTGGGAAGCCCACTACACCAGTCCCAGACCAAACCAGCCAGAAGTCATTGTTGACTGCTGTCTTACCGCCACATCTCTATCAAGTTCATAAACAAATCTGTTGCTGTTCATTTCTCACTATGCCACCATTGCCCGGTCTGAATTCCTGCAGCTGTCCCCATGTTGCTGCCCTTCTACAGGTCAGTCTGCAGGACACAGTGAGCATAATACAAGGAAGGCGCAGCCCACCCCGAGCCCTGGGAGCTCCCCCATTACTTGGGAGACCCTTGAAGACCTTACAACTCTGTCCCTAGGACTCCCCCACTCCTGATCAACCACTTCCTGGCCTTTCTGGCATGTCCTGCTCCTCCTGCAGAACACCGTCAAGTGGAGTACCCTAGGCCCAAACTCCTAGCCAGACCCGCCTCATCTGTCTTACCTGCTCTCCATACTCTCCCACACCCACCTTGCACATTCACCTGCCATATTTAGTCTTTCTGCTACACTGCTACACTGTGAGCACCAGGAGTGTGAGAATTCTATTCTGCTCTTCACTGCACCCCAGGGCACAATGTCTCCCATAGCTCAGTTCATTCACAGATTCAGGAGACCAGACACTTAGTCAGAAAGGAGTCACACGTGACTGCAAAACTTCATGTGCATTTGACATTTCAACCGAGGTCATCTGCCTGCTGCATAGCTCCTTTGTAAGAATTATAAAAATGCATTTGGAAAGTAACTATGTATTAGCCAGGCATGGAGGCTCATGCCTGTAATCCCAGCACTCAGGAGGTTGAGGCAGGAGGATCAATGCGAAGTTCGAGACCAGCCTGAGCTACAAAGTGAGCTCAAGGCCAGCCTGATCTGCATAGAGACCCTGTCTCAAAAAGACCAAAAAAAAGAAAGTACCTATATATTGTAATACATGAAATACTTTTCACTGTGGTAAAATGCACATGACTTAAAATTCACTACCTCTCAACCAGTGTTAAACATACAGTTGAGTGGCACTGACTGTGTTACTAATGTTGTACCACCACAAGTTTCACCCATCTCTGGAACTTCTTTATCTTGTAACACTGAAACCTTATACCCACTAAACCCATTCCTCATGCCCTCCCTGGCCCCTAGCACCCACCACTTCACTTTCTGTCTTTATAAATTTCAATATTCAAATATTTATCACCACTCCCCAGACCTGGAAAAACCAGCTGGCCCCCAAACCTACCATGGAATCATCTTTCTTCCTGGCAGTCACACACTGGTAGGCTTTGGGGCTGCTCTCAATAGCTTCTGCTTTCTTCCAGGCATCCAGCCGGAATCTTTCCATTACTTTTATCTCTTCTCGGAGGTCTGTATTCTCTCTGACTAACATTTCTATCTGGCTTCTTAGACGCCCATATGTGCTTGACCATTTTGTTTCCTTCTTTTTCAAATCTTTCTGTAAATCTTCTATTTGCTGTTTCAAAGCCTCTCAAAAACAAACGAACAAACAAAAACAACTTTGAATTAAAACAATATAATGAGAAGAGAGGCATCAATGAAACAACACCCAGCCACACAGATTAAAAAAAAAAAAAAAAAAGGTAGGCTTGGTAAGGAAATGATAATGGATTTGTCACAGAGAAGAGCAGGCAGCAGATTACAGCCTCACTCTCACCTGACTGGCGAAGACAGATGCAACACTCCTTTGCACCTGAGCAATAGACCCTAAGAAGGAAGCATGAGGTAATGAGGGGCTAACTGAAGACAGTAACTATTAGAGAAAGACAGAGATCTGTGGACAACACATAGTAAGGGAAAAATTAACGAGCAATTACCCTGACTCCAAAACCAGACAAGAATCCAGCTGAAAAAATAAACTATAGAACAATGTCTCCAACGAACACAGATGCAAAAATTCTCAAACTTCTGGCAAATAGAATGCAACGAGGCATCCAAAAGAGCAGGCATTCTAACCAAGCAGGCTTCACCCTAAGGCTGCAGGAATGGCCCAGCATACTCAGATTAAAAAATGTAATACACCATATAAATAGGAAGACAAAAAAGAGAACACCATTATCTCAATAGATGCATAAAAAACCTTTGACAAATGCAATATCCATTCACAATTTAAAACCTTGAAGAAGATAGTTATAGAAGAAATCTATCTCCACCTGATAAAACCCATTTACGTTTGTCGACAAACCTATTGCCAACATCATATTAAATGGAGGAAAACTGAAAGTTTGGCCTGTAAAGTCAGGAACAAGATAAGAATGTCTACCATCGGGGTATCACAAGATGGCCGACTGAGTGGTGGAACGAAAAGAGAGCCTCTCTGAAAAAAAAGAAAAAAAAAAACTCAGACGCTGGAATCTGACAACATGGAGAAAGTCAGACAAAAGGAGAGGAATTCTCACAACCCAGGAAGAAACTGAGGAAAAAAAAAAAGAAAAGAAAAGAAAAGAAAAGAAAAGAAAAGAAAAGAAAAGAAAAGAAAGAAGAAGAAGCGTGGACAGAGGGCTGGAGCTGGGCAAGCCCTGGTCGCTGTACTGGCACGTCTTAAAGTCGACTCACAATCGAGCTGAGATCACAGCCCTGCCGAGAGCGTGGGTTGGTGAGCTCCAGACCCTCAGCTGGGGGAGGCGCTGTGACAGGGAGTGGACAAGCTGTGTGAACTCTGGTGAGTGACAGGAACTAGATTTCCCAGATCAGGAGGACCGGCTAGGTGACATTTTGGAGTTGGGCAGGGCCGGCTTGAATCAAAACCCAAGGCGGCATTGGTCAACGGCCCATAGTCCAAAGCAGATTGGTGGGATCTGCTTGGGCCAGGCCAGGCCCCTGGTTGAAATCCAATAGCCAGGGACAAGGTTGCTGTGAGCCAGTGGCATCCCCAGGGAACACAAGAACTTGTTGAAGCATAAACTGGTTGGCTGGCAGAGCGGGAGGAGCCAGCTCTCAGCGTGTACCTCGCAGATCTGCAGCGGACTAGGGGGCAGCACTTCCCTAGCCAGTGCACTGCAGAAAAAATAGTAAGCAATAGGAAAGGCCCAGAGACCTCCACCACCCACCTGTCTGAAGGGGGCTGGAAACATGACCAGAAAGAGAAACAGCAAAAGGTCTCTAACTGCAGAACCAGGGAAAGTGACTCCAGCAGAGGTAAATACAGAGGAAGTTGAGAGCAGCAAACCTGTAATGTCAGAGACAGCCTCATCGGAAATAAAGAACTACGTCCATGACCTCATTGTCCAATTTAAATCTGCAATTCTAACTCAGGTGAAGCAAGATATAAGAAGATTAGTAAAAGAAGTCCTGGGTAATCCTCAAGTAGACAAATGAAGGAATAGAGGAACCCAGAGAAAGGAGAGAAGCCTTTGATGAAGAATATAAACAAAACCTAGAATATATATTCTCCAAAGAGAATATCAGGAAACTAAAAACTCCATTGAAAGCTGGCAAAACCTTTTAACAGAAACTAAAGACAAACTTTCAAAACCCTGAAGATAGATTTGCAACATATGATCCGAAAGGAAGGATCTCTTAAAAATAACAAGGAACCAGGAAGCAACCATACAAAGGCTAGAAGATGACAAGAGGATTTATAACCTAAGAATAAAATATGTGAATTAAGATGCAGCAACAAATACAAATGAAATAAAAAGTCTGTTCACAGAAATAATTAAGGAAAACTTTCCAAACATAGGTAACAGAAGTGAAGTTCAGATACAAGAGGCATATAGAACTCCAGCCAGCTACAACCAAAACAGATCTACACCCAGACATATAATAATCAGGATCCCAGAAATCCATCACAAGAACAGAATATTATAAGCAATCAGAGAAAAGATACAGATTACCTATAAAGGAAAACTCATCAAAATCACAGCGGACTTCTCAATGCAAACTATCAAATCAAGAAGAGCTTGGAGCAAAATATTCCAAGCCCTGAAAGAAAATAAGCTCCAACCCAGAATGATGTACCCTGCAAAACTGTCTCTCAAAATTAATGGAGAGACAAGATATTTCCACGACAAAGAGGAACTGGGGGAGTTTGTGACCACCAATCCAACCCTGCAAAGAATACTGAAGGACATTCTAGAGAGAGAGAAGAAAATCACCAGGGTTCCAGGAACAATGGCAGAAAGGCCTCAAAGAAAAGGGCAGACAGTGGAATGAAGGAAAAAAGTAAACAAACAACAATGGCAGAAAAATAGCATAGCAGAGATAAGACAGAGAAGATTGGTTATATCTCTGTTTTATCTTGACTGATTTTATCTGAATCTGGTATGCTTGAGAGTGTAGAGTCTGAGAATAGGGGCAACTACTCTGAAGATGACAGGATTCAATAGGATACCCATTCTGGTTTGCTTATTAACTGCCTTTGAAGTCCTATAATGTCCCTAATGTTTAGATTTTATTAATAGTGTAATGCAATGCTAAGTTTAACTATACTATGTTTGACGATATAGACAATTTTATTGAAAATAACAAGAGACATCATAGTAACTACCATAGATCACCTAGTATTGTGGTTTTATATGTCCTCTCCATTTCATGTTTCTCTAGGAATTTGTATTGTTGACTTGTTTTGATTTGTTTCTCCCTCTAATACAGAAAGGCTAGGTATATGTGTAGAGACTTACACATATGTAGAACTTCTAAATAGTTTACGAGAATGGATTATAGTTATTGTAAAGAAAAAAAAAGGGAGGAAAAGAAAGTATTCTAAAGGATATAACTGCATGTATGTTTGAGTGTGTGGGATTAATAACCATGTTGCTAAAGTTTTAGTTGGATGGATAAACAAAACTGATTGCAGTCTCACTGTTTGGATGTCCACTTTGTAGGCTTTACTTTTGTAACTTGAACAACTACTTCAAAGAGGAAAATATGTTAATTATCAACTAGTGATTTCTTACTGATTACTATTTTTTTCTGTTTTGTTTTGTTTTTGAGATTTTGTATTATTTCTACCCTTTCTGTTTCAAATTTTTTCTTTAAATAAAAAAAAAAGACTTGTCTACCATCACCACTTCTGTTCCACACAGTACTTGAAACATTAGCCAGAGTAATCTGCAAGACAAAGAAATAAAAATGATACATACAGGAAAAAAAGAACTCAAATCATTCACAGATCCTTTACACAGAAGATTCAGAAAACTCTACCAAAAGAATCCTAGAATTAAACATCAAATTTAGCAATGTAGCAGAACACAACATAAAAAGACCAGTAGCACTACCAATAATGAACTCTGAAATGGGAAATAATACCATGCACAATAGCATAAAGAAAAATTAAATACTTAAGAATTAACCTATGCCAGGCATGGTAATGCACACCTCTAATTCCAGCTCTTGGCAGACTAAAGGCAAGAGGATCACCACAAGTTCAAGGTCAGCTAGTGAGTTCAAGGCCAGCCTTAAGTATATAGCCAAGACCCTGTTTCAAAAAAACAAAAGAGAAACAAAAGCAGAATTAACCTAACCAAGGAAGTGAAAGACATCTACAACAAAAACTTCAGTGCTCTAAAAGAGGATATTAAAAAGGACACCAGAAAATAGAAAGATATCCCCTGTTCCTGGATAGAAGCAATACTGTCAAATTAGCATGCTTTCAAACTGATATATACATTTTATATAATCCAATGAAAATACCAGTATCATTCCTCATGGAACTAAAGAAATCATCCTAAAATCCATATGGAACCAGAAGAGACTCTGAAAAGCAAAGCAATCCTGTATAACAAAATCAAAGCAAAAAGTATCATAATCCTGGATTTCACATTATATCACAAATCCACAATGACAAATGCTGCATGGTACTGGCACAAAAACTGGTATGGGGACCAAGGGAACAGACTGGAGTGGTGATGGCAAACCTGTTAGAAAACCCAGTGCCCAAACAGTGAGGTTTTAGTTTAGAAAAAACAATTGTTACCCCATGATCAGCTGCACAGGCGACTTGGCTTGTGTTCACAGAGAAGGCTCTGTACCTACCACAGCACACACGCCACAGGTTCACCACCACTGGATGACAGGATGCACAAGCAAACCTAGGCAGTCCACTATCTATGTTTGACCAAGGGACTAAAACTATATACTGGAAGAAACTGAGAAAACCGGATATACACAGGCAGAAGTTTGAAGTTCCCTGTCTCTCACTGTGCTAAAATAAAACTGACATAGATAAAGATCTCAATATTCAAACAGATGCACTTTAAACTACTAGAAAATAAAACAGGTAGGCTGGAGGTTTAGCTCAGCAGTGTAAGTGCCTGCTTGACAAATGTGAGGTCCTGAGTTTGATCCCCAGCACCAAATAAAAAAATATTTATTTAGGACTTTTATTAGGACTTCTACTTAGAACCCAAATTACCAAAACTTAACATCTGGAATCAATGGGATCACATCAAATGAAAAAGCTTCTGCACAGCAAAGGAAACCACCAATAGAATGAAGAGATAACGTATAGAATAGAAAAAATTTTGCAGGATACTTCTCACCAGACTAATATCTAGAATATACACATATATATCTAAAAAAATAAAAAAAATTAAAAAAAAATAAAAATAAATTAGAACCTGGGACTTCCAGGGAGATGGTAAAATGGTGAGCAGCACAGAGCCTCTCTGAGATGTGCCATCTAGACATTGAAATATTGCAACATAAGGAAGACAACAAGGGGAGAAGTGGATCTGGTCCCCTCTGGAACCAGGAAGGATCTGAAGTAAGAAATGAAGCCCACCGGGTAGATGGAACAGAGTGACCTCAATGGAGAAAAAGGAGGTAGCAGGCAGCACCTTCTGCCTGAATCACGACTCTCTCATGGGAAGAACGGTTCAGACCTGCAGAAACATAGTAACTGTTGGCAACCCCAAAGACCTCCACAGAGAAATATTACAGAGAAACGGGAGCAGTGATCACCATGGACTCCACAGGCTGGTAAGTGTTATGGATTTGGCCATTCTGCAGAAGATAGCAATTGGCCTGGAGTCATCTTGGAGAGGGGCCAAATGAACATGGAACTCAGAACAACTGCTGGCTCCTTCCAGCAGCTCCCTGATGAATTTAAGTCTGCAGAAGGTGCACGGACTGGCTAACAGCCAGAAATCAGCCTGGATTTCAGGGGAAATAAAGGTACAGGCTCACTGAGATTATCTACTACCCCAATGAAAAGCTACCACTAGCTTGCAGGAATAAATCAACACAGATCTGGACTCTATCTCCACACAATGTCTACCAGGAACAGCAGAGACAACCCTTGACGTGAACATTTTCCTTGTCTCTCTTTCTCTCTTGTTGTTTTTGTTCTTCATTGTTTGATCTTCTTTTTATATGTATGTGAACATTGTTTCTAGTTTTTTTATGGATGTTGTTCTGTTCTTCCTTTTATTCCTTCCTTCTCTTTCCCTCTTCTGTACCAACTCCCCAAAGTTTGTGTGATCCTCCTTTGTCCTCCAGGCTTGCTTCTAATCTCTTCCTCTTCTTCTTTCTCTATTTTTTTCCCCTTAAGCTCTTTAAATTTTCACCCATAAGGGTAAAATTGACATAGAGGGTTGATTTACTATACACAATTTTCTAGGTGTTTTTTTTTCTAGTTTTTAGATTTTGTTATATAATCAAAAATCTGGTTTATATGATTAAAGATGGCAAATAATTACTTCAGTTTATCAATTTCTAGGCTGTATTTGATTCTACTGCTACTGCTGATTGTACAACTTTAGCCAGGGTGACATAACTGTTTTTAACCAGCTGTTCTTCCTAGTAAACCAAGACTGAGATTGTCTAAGGGCCACAGAAAATACTGAGGGACAGTGCCAGAGAACCAGGAGCTGGGCCAATTAGGCAGCAACTTCTCATCCACCATAAATTGAAGAGGAAGCATCTTGCAATAGAATGAAAACTACCTACTTCAAGAAACTGTTCTAATAAGATGGAAAAAATGCAGTTTTCTAGTTACATATGAATTACCAAAGCTAAATCAAGAAAATATAGAAACCCTAAATAAACCAGTATCAATCATTTAAAACTAAAGATGTAATTAAAAACCTACCAACAAAGAAAATCCAAGGCTCTGACAGATTCACTGCCGATTTCTACAAGAATTTCCAGACTTCCTTAACACTACTTCTCAAACTCTTTAATGAAATTCGAAGGAAAGCAATATTCCCAAATTCACTCCTGGAAGCAAGAATTACCAATACCAAAACCAAAGAACGATTCATCAAAAAATGAAGATTACAGGCCAATCTCCCTAATGAACATAGATGCAAAATCCTCAGTAAAACATTAGCAAAGAGCTTGCAGCATATCATCAAGATTATGCACCATGACCAAGTAGGATTCATTCCAAGATTGCAGGGGAGGGGTAGTTCAACATTCACAAACCAATAAATGTAACACACCATATTAACTGAGCCAAAGACAAAAACCACAAAATCATCTCAAGAGATGCAGAAAAAGCTTTTGACCAAGTCCAACACTTACTCATAAAATCCTACAGAACATTGGATTAGATGGGCTTTATTTCATTCTGATAAATTCCATCTATGACAAACCAACAGCCAACATCACACTGAATGGACAAAAGCCGAACACTTTCACTCTCAAATCAAGAAAAGATAAGGATGTCCACCGTTACCACTTATATTCAATTTAGTTCAAGAAACATTGGCCAGAGCAATTAGACAAGAGAAAGAAACAAAAAGAATAACAGGAAAGGATGTTAAATTATCATTTTTCATGGATGACATGATACTTTACATAGAAGACTCTAAAAACTCCACCAAAAGACCTTTATGCTTCAAATTTTTATGTTATCTCTTTGCCCATTGCTTACCACAGTTTTGTTCCACCTCACATCCATCCTATTACTTGCCATTGGATCAGTTTAACAATACTTGTAATCTTATTGATTGGTTACAGTTCTGTCCCACCTTAAGCCTGCCTCACCTCGTGGGTACACTCAATAAATGCCACTGAGAAATAGGGTTGGCCAGCAACCCAGTTTCCGGGCCCTTCTGTCCTTCTTAGACAAAACCTTTCTTTCTCTTAATAAATTCTTCCTACTCTAAATAAATAAATGTTATTACAAAGAAAGAAACAAATCATCTATAAAGGAAAACCCATCAGATTCACCTACAAAGGAAAAGCCATCAGAGTCACAACAGACTTCTCAACACAAACCATTAAATCAAGGACAGTTTGCAATGAAGAATTTCAAGCCCTAAAAGAAAATAACCTCTAACCCAGATTGATGTATCACACAAAATTACCTTTCAAAGTCGATGGAAAAATGAGATACTTCATGAGGAAGAGCACTCGAAGAAATCATGACCAATAAACCAGCACTCCAAAAAGTTCAGAAAGATATTCCAGGAAAGACAATGGAGAGAACAATTCCTCTGGGTATAGTGGCACATGTCTGGAATCCCAACACTGGGTAGGCTACAGCAGACCCAGGGTCAAGAGCAACCTTATGCTGGCCTTGCACTATGTATGAGCTGCATAGATAGACCCTGTCCCCCCAAAACACAAAAAACAGTTCCAAGAACCCAATAAAATGAATCCATCAGGTAAGGCAATCAGCTACACAGAAGGGAAAGAGGGAATCAACAACAGAAAAACAACATGATGACAAGGAGAATTCAATATGTACCAGTTATAATCATCAATGTGAATGGTCTCAATTCACCAATAAAAAAAGGCTGGCAGAACAGATCAAGAAACAAGATCCAACATTATGCTGCGTACCAGAAATACTTTTAATTGAAAAAGAAACTCATACACTGAAAGTCAACAATACACCACGTGACACATCAAAAAAGAAGTAACTATTCTATTTGCAGACAAAGACCTCAAGCCAAGACTGATTATCAACAAAAAGGAAAGAAAAAAGACCTAAATCCATGCAATAGGAATGAAAATGGTGAAATCACGAAATCAGATGATCACCAACACCTGCTTCAAGAACCTGTATTCTACAAAAATATAAAACAGGAAAAAAAAAAAAAAAAAAAGGACAGATTCCTAGATACATGTGAATTCCCAAAGCTGAATCAAGAAGATAAATTCAAAATAACGCAGTTTCAGTCAATGATATTGAAGACAGAATTTTAAAAGTACCAACAAAGAAGACCCCAGTTCTCCACCGATTCACTGCTAAATTCTACAAGAACTTTAGAGAAGATCTAATGCTACTACTCCCCAAAATCTGAAACTGAAACTGAAAGGGAAGCAATATTCCCAAAATCATTTCTGGGAGAAGTAATATCCTGATTCCAAAACCAGAAAAGGAACTAACTAAAAAAGAACTATGGGCCAATCTCCTTAATGAACCAAGGTGCGAAAATCCTCAATAAGATACTGGCAAGTAGAATGTACCAAATCATCAAGAAAATTGCACATTATGACCAAGTAGAATTCATTTCAGTGGTACAGAGGTTCAACACACACAAATCAGTAAATGTAATACATCACATTAATAGGACAAACACCAAATAAATAACCATCTTGACAGAGATAAAGTCCAACACCCATTGATGCTTAATACCCTAAAGAAAATTACAATAGAAGGTCTTTATCTTCATCTTTAGTACAGAGTCAACAACTGGGATCACAATCAATTAAAAACCTTTTGCAAAGCAAACACAACTACCAAGAGAATGAAGAGACAACCCATAAAAATGGGGAAAAAAAATTTCAAGCTCTTCCTCAAAGGATTACCATCTAGAATATATAATGAACTCAAAAAAGTCTGATACCCAAAATTTAAAGACTCAATTCAAACATAAGCATCTGAAATGAATAGATACTTCTCTGGTGAAGAAGTGTAAACAGCATATAAATAAATGAAAAAAATGTTCAACATCACTGATCTTTCTAGAAATGCAAATTAAAAGAACACTGAGATTTCATCTCACTCCAGCAAGAATGGCTAACATCAAGAAATCAACCAATAACAAATGCTGGTGAGGCTATGGAGAAAAAGGAACCTTTCTCCACTGTTGGTGGGAGTGTAAACTGGTACAACCACTATGAAAATCAGTATAAAGATTGCTCAAAAAGCTAAAACAGAATTTCCATGTGACACAGCTCTTCCCCTTCTAGTTCTCACCCCAAAAAGGTTAAACACATGATATATGCACACCCATGTTTACAGCAGCACAATTTATAAAATCTAAATTTTTGTGTGAGAGGCACCAGGAATTAAACTCACAATTTCTCACTTGCCAGACAAGTGCTGCATGGCTGAGCTGTATCTCCGGCCCATATAATATCTAAATCTTTGGATACAGCCCATATGCTCATCAATGGATGAATGGATAAAGAAAATTTGGTATTTATATGCAATAGATTACTAATAAAGAAGGATAAACTTGAATCACTTGTAGGTATGTACCTAGAGAGTGTAATTTTAAGTGAAATAAACCAAGCACACAAGTTTAAATATCACATATTTTCTCTTTATATGAGAAATCCTAAGGGTAATAAATACGGAGCAAAATGCAGAACAGACATTGGAAATTAGAAAGAACATGTTCATGAGGCCAGCCTAGGCTACATTGTGAGTACAAAGCTAGCCTGATCTATGTAACCAAACCCTATTTCAAAAAACCTGGGGCAACCCAATTCTCAGGCCCCCTTCTGGCCCTCTTAAGACAGGTTTTTTTCTCTTAACAAACTCTTCCTAATCTTAACCTTGTTCCTAGAATTCATTCCTCACTTTTAGAGAACATGAACTCTGGCATTTCAGACATAGAATTGTATTTTCCCAGTATCACTGTCAGTGTGTTAAAATTTATGGAATTCGACCTTTTACATTTGTAAATTGTGTGGTATGTAAATTTTATTCCAATAAAGTTGCTTCAAAGAACACCTAGATTAATTAATCAATTAAATTTTTTTAAAAAGAACATATTCAAATGAGAAGAGGAACTAAGAAGGGAAAGGGAAAAGGGAAGCAAGGCAAAGGGGATTAAGAAAAAAATATATAAGGAAAAATGGAAACAAAGCTTCTGTAAATGGGGTAGGAAAGAAGGTTAAAGAGGAAAATGGGAAAATACAGAATAGGATACACAGAGTACAAATTTCCTATGATGAACGTTAGCGTATGTAGGGAAATATGTAATAAATAAATACCAAAAAAAAACGTTATCAGCAAACAATTCCAATCATATCTTCAAAAATATTAAACACCCCAAGAGTCTACCCAAGAAAGTAAAAGATCTCTATAATGAAATCAGAGCTCTGAAGAAAGGGATTGAAGAGGACATTAGAAAAATGGAAGAAATCTCTCAACCTTGGGTTAGAAGAATTAAAATGATTAAAATGGCCATACTACCAAAATCAATTTGTTTGTTTTTTGTTTTTGTTTTTGAGACAAGGTCTGTAACCCAGGCTACTCTCTAACGATCCTCCTGCCTCAGCCCCCTGAGTGCTGGGATTACAGGCATGAGCCACCACACCTGGCCAAAATCAATCTATGGATTCAATGTAATCCTTATTAAAATACCAACTGGAAAAGGTAATCCTGAATTTCATTTGGAATGAGAAAAGACCCAAAATTGGCAAAACTACCCTGAACTAAAAGACCAAGGCTGGAGATATCACAATACTGTATTTCAAATTATAATATAAAGCTATTCTAAGACAAAAACAAGACAGTAGTGACACAAAAACAGAAATATAGAACAACAGAAGACACAAAAACAAAACCAAATATTTCAGTCATCTGATTTTTGACAGAGGGGCCAAAAGCATGCTAAAGAAAAGAAAAACTGGAGACACACATAGAAAAGTGATAGTAGATCATTATCTCTCAACCTGTAGCAAAATCAAATCAAAGTGGACCAAAGACCTAGATATAAAATCAGAAACACTGCGACTGACAGAAGATAATATAGAGGAACACTTGAAAGCCATAAGCAGAGAGTAAACTCCTAAATGAGACTAACAGAAATCTGAACATCAACAAACAGGACTACATCAAACTTAACATTCTTCTGCACACCAAAAGAAACAAGAATGGATGGAGGCTAACTGGAACCTCTAGCAACAACAAAGTTAGGGACCACAGTGGTGGCAGTAAGAATGAGTGAACAACTTGACCCCTGAGAACTGGAGACCAGGCTGTACAGGGTCAAGCTGCTGAACACAGGGCCTCTGGCTGTGTTGGAAAAGAGCACATGCACGGTGCTTTGAGGTCAAGACAACCACAGCTGAGGTAGCAGAGAACACGAACTGCTGGCACCACTACTCCAGAGCAGTAAGCTGTCAACCTCTAAGATAAGACAGTCCCCCTAACTGGTAAGATTTACTAATTGGAGAAATCTTTGAACTGACTCCCAAGGTCCTCTCACAGTTCACGCGCTTGCCTCAGTAACCCCTTCCTTTGTTTGAAAGCCAAATAAATACAGACTGCCCAGAGAAGTTTCTTGTCTCAACCCCAAGGAATTATAAATCCCATTAGAGGGTTATGACCCTCTTGGAGCCCTTAAACATCACAAGCCTCTTTCATTTAAGCCATTCAGTGTCCACTCACTTAGGAGACTGGGGGTAGGCCAAAACCCCTATACCCCAGATGGATGCAGATTGCAGATGTGAGACCCAAGCAGCGCTGGGCCAGGAAGTCAGCACTTCCCTACCTTGTGACCAGCAGCGCAAGCAGCCACGAGCACTGTGACTGAAGCCTGAGAGAAGCCAGTGGTATGGAACAGAGGGGGCTGCACAAGGTCCAGGAAGGGCCAACTGTGTAAGGCTATCCCTGTGTGAGGGCACCATAGCAACTGAGAGAGTGATGCTGAGGCAAACAGCATAAGGAGACATCGGCAGGACGTCCAGAAAGTTGCTGGCTAAAGCCACTGGTTAAAATGGCCACCTATGCCCAGCACTAACCCTACTGCACATGTGGTGGGATTACCCAGCACAGATTTATAAATTTATAAATTTCAGAATTAAACATCTCAATATTATATGGACCTCAAATTATTATAAATGAAAAGAACAGTTAAAAAGAGTAAAACAACACTACACTGGTAAACTTCCAAATCCTAGTTTGCTAGTTTATCTGTGGTCTGTTTGGAAAGCCTTTAGTGCACCTCAGAACACACACATCACTACTTAGAAGTCACGCTGTAAGAGATGTCCCTGCTGCACTGTCTCTGACAGATTATTTTTTGAAGGAGTGAATACCGGATTAATACCAATCTCTCTCTGATATATCAAATAATTCTAACAAGATTTCCACCTTTACTACTAACTTATAAATAGATAGCATACCTGTATTTCTTCACGTTCTTTTTTATCTGGGAAAGTTCTTGCAGCTGTCGTATACTTTTCAAAAACTTTACGCTCCTTTTGTAGCTTCTTCATTTCCTGTTTTTTCAAATCTTCTATTCGAGCCAATTCTTTTGCTTTCTGTTGCTCAAAGTCTGCAGTTTCTTTCCTACAATGACCAAATTATGTTACCTAAAGGGACGACCTCAAATATATTAATCCACATGTGCACCAAAATAAAGCCAGTACTAGTCTAGGACCTACTAGTCCTAGTGAACCACAAGCCTGAAACTCTGGCCAACCACTCAACCAGTCACACATCCAATAAGCATCTATTGAGGGTCTGCTATGAGGCACACACACTACTAAGCAGTGTGAAACCAGAGTGAAAAGAACAGAAATCCTTATGCCCATAAAGCTTCTTACATTCTAGTGGAAGTGACAGACAATAAGAACAAACCAGAATACTAAAGCACTGAGGCAAATAAAGAAAGGAAGTCAAGAAATATGAGAGTGAGAGGTTGAAAATCTAGATGCAATTATCTTGCTGGGACAACCCAGAAACAAAACTAGGCGCAAGTGTGAAGAAGCCATGAGACTGGTTGGACAAATCTTGCAGATGGAGTGCCAAGTGCCAAAGCCCAGTGGCAGTAATCAGCCTGGGATCCTCAGAGAACAGTCAGGGGACCAGTGTGGCTAAAACAGACTAAGCAAGAGATGGATGGTAGGAGACAATGTCAAAAAATAAGAAGGGTTAGCTAGAGCTGGGGTTTTAGCTCAGCAGCACAAGGGCCTGCCTGGCAAGTGTTAGGTCATGAGTTCGATCCTCAGTATCAAAAAAATAACATTACATAAGGCTTAAAAATATATACACACACATACACACACACACACACATACACACACATACATGAAGGCTAAATTAACACAGATCTTAGAGAGCTTGGGAAGATGCTGGCATCTACAGAAGGCTGGTCTGACAAGCTGTCTTACCCAAGATTAAGACCAGATGCCAGGCGGAGAACAGGAAGAAAACCAGAAAGACCAGCAGTGAGACAGTTAAGAAGCAAATATCATCACAAGAACAGAGGATGGGGACCTCTGGACATAGCATGAAGTGGTCAGTTATACAGGAAGTGGGACAGCAACAAAGGACTGAAGGATGACTCCAGATTTTTTTTTCTAGGCAAATGGCAGAACAGTTTTAAAGTTTGCTCAGAGAGGGAAAACTATAAAATAAATGCAAAGAAAAAACAGAGGCTATTTTTTTATAATAACCAATTTGAAATATTTATCAGCTCCCTCAGCAGAGAGACTTGACTAGGCAGCAGGACAGTGAATGTAAGCTAGAAATTTCATTTGAGACATGGAATACAGATGGGACAAACAGTAAGGAGAATCTGGCTGGGAAGTAGCTCACTGGTACATGCTTTACCCTGAGCTCAATTCCTAACATAGAAACAAAATAAAAAAGATACTTGAGGGGACTGTGGAGAAGCTCAGTGGTACAGCCTCCCTAGAATGTGTGCAGTACATACTAGGTTCAATTTTTAGCACACAAAAAAAATTCACATTTGACAAAATGTTCACAACCTCTACAACATACAAAGGCAAAAACTGAGGACGTCTGACAAAGTGTTAGCATCATCAATAAATCTACATAAAAATCCTGCAATATGCAAAAACTACACTAAAAAATGAGCACAGGTCACAAAGGAATTTGTAACATATGACCACTAAATATAAAAGTACATTCAACTTTATCAATAATTAAATAAATGAATTTTTTAAGAAAAAAAAGAAATGATTAGTAGGTTGGCAAAATTTTAAAGACTGTGAATGTTCAACTGCAGTGATGGGGAAAGCAGATGAGAAGGAGCCTTAGCTACAGACTAAGGAAGCAGAAGTTCTTGAAATTCATCATGAGGAAAGTGTTTGTTTTTCTTCCCTAAACGGAGCCTAACCTATATGATATTCCCAGCAGGATGTTTATAACAGTTAATTCCCACCAACAGACTGGCTGAAAAATTTACAGCAGCACACATAAAAAACAGTCATTCCAAAGATGCAGAATACTAGGGTGCACTAATACAATAAGAAGTCTAGTAGGTTGTTCAATTAAACTTAGTAGATTAAGGAACAAGACATATAACAGAAGGCAGGGCCTACGGCCCAAATGCTGGGCTGGAACTATGGCTGTCATTTACTAAAGTGAACTTGGACAACTTAACTCTCCAGTGGCTTTCTGTAAAATGAAAAGGCTAACATAATTCTTAAACTCAAGTTTTGGGTGTGGCTGAGGACAGAACTTGGCACAGTGAAAGTCTTAAAAAATATATTTATTACGGTTTAAATGTTCTTTATAAGAAAAAACATAGCTTGCTATGGTAGTACAAACCTGTCATCCCAGCACTCAGGAGGCTGAGGCAAAAGAATCACAGTGAGTTCAAGGCCAATTGGGCTATCTAGTGAGTTCAAAGTCAGCCAGACTACATAGTGAGACCCTGTCTCAAAAACAAATAAACAAAAAAATTATATACCATTTTACAGTAGAGCAGTTAAAAAAGTTATCATTTAAATAAATCATTTAAATAAATTTTCACTTTTTACCAGTCATTATTTATATTAAACCTATTTTTACTTATATAACTTGAAAAGCAGAAATATTTATTTTTAAATTAATTACTCTTCAAAATTCAATTTTTAAACATTTTTAGAATACAAACACAGTAACTGATTTCCTTCATTAATGGATTACCATAGTCTGCGATTCTTTATCTGGATTATCTGGCTCCAGATGCATTTTAGAATTCATAACTTTTTATGTTTTAGAAAAGAAATATAGCAGTACTATCAGGAGGAGGGTGAGACAGGAAGCTTTAGGAATTTGTCCTTCTACCCAAACAACTACCAAGCTGGCAGGGCTGTCAGAATCAACTCTTTGAAACTGCAGTCTGTCTAAAGGAAAGTTTGCAACACTCTGCGAATGCTGGAGAAAGGGAGAGGCTGAGAAATGGAGGTGACTTTTGGCATTTAAATAGGAGCAGCACCTTCCCTCAGTTCCCAGCCATACAGCAGGCAGCCAGCCAGGACCAGGGCCTCCATCCTGGTGCACCACATCGGACTAAGGTGGGCCCAGCACCAGGCTACACATGTCCTGAAACACCACAGTCCCCAGCACACAGGCCAAACGTTACTGCAAATCTCTTTCCAGAGGTTCCTCGTGGAGATAATTTAGGAACAAAGCTTTGTTTTCTTCTTTTTTCATAGATCCAAGCATTTAAGAGTTTATCAAGTGTGGAATAGACTTTAGTGACCACACATGATAAGTACAATCTGCAAAAGCCACTGGAAAAGCCACAAATGTACAATTGCAGCTCTTAAAGTGTAATAAAAACAATCCTGGAGTGACAGGAGAATCTGATTCACAGAGTTAGCAATCATGTGGCAACACTCCAAATGTTTAGTTTTTATCAAGGAATGTTAAACCATCCACAGAAACAGGAAAACACAGTCTGTGTACAGTGAAAAAGAGAAACTGACAGAAACCATCACTGAGGAAAAGAAAACCAGACATTGGACTTCCTACTACTTTAAATTAACTGTGTCAAATATGCTCAAAGAGCTAAAGGAAAGCACAAAGAATTAAAGGAAGCCTGTAGAATGATACAGGAACAAAGGCAGACTTTAATAAAGTGACAGAAATTGTAAAAAGGTACCACACAGAAATTCTGGGACTAAAAAGATTACAGCTGGAATAAGAATTCCCTAGAGGGATTTAGAAGCATAGCCTTCAAGATAGCAAATGCAATCACTCAGTCTGATTAGCACAAAGACCAAACTGAAGAGAACCAGACCAGAGCCTAAGGACCTGAGGCGCCACAAGGTTAGAGCTACACACATTACCACGTTCCCAAGGAAGAGAGAAGAGGATGAGAAAATATGGGAAGAAACAAAGGCTAACAACGTTCCAAACTTATGAAAACCATGAATAACACATCCACATGCCTCAAGGACTCAAAATCAGATAAACTTCAACAGACCCACGAAAAAACCTAACTGCCAAAAGACACAGTCTTAAAAGCAACATCAAAGACATTTAAAAAAAAAAAAAAAGAAAGAAAGGGTTGGGGGGTATAGCTCAGTCGTAGAGTACTTGTCTACCATGCATAACGCCATGATTAATAACCAGTACAGCAAAAAAAAAAAAAAGTACGCTTATGTACATCATTAGTAACTCCTCTTTTAATTTCTAATTATACCACACAATAACTAGGAATAATTAATACAATGTAATAATTATACAGTGAACCCCCAATATAATACAATAGTGGATTCTCAAAATTTACAGTGGTTAGATTCCCAAAGTATCCACAAATTGTGGCGGGGGGGGACAATTTCAGGTACAGTCATAAAAATGCCTATAAATGCCTGTTTATATAGTTTAAACCATAAATATGCTACCATTTAATTATTTTACTAATTTATGTAATTTAATAAAATACTATAATAATAAAGACTTAGGAGGTACAAGGCACTTTCATGGCATCTTAGGGATCTTAGTTAGGGGTTAAAAAAAAACACATAATACAGCAACCTGTTATGATGCAAGAATGCTGGTGCATCTGCAGAAGGCTTATAGGTGAGCAGTCAATCAGAAATAAGGAGAACTAAATAACACTCTTGGATTGGCTACTTGCAAACCTTCCGCCAAAAAAAAAAAACTACTGAGGATATCTGCAGTTTGCACAAAGTCCCAGGGGTTCTGCAAACAATTATTAGTTAAGTTCTAAGAAAAAGTAAGCAAAGGCTGAGGCTACAAACTCTGAACCACAGCCTCATAGGGGTAATACTGTAATGGGCACATAATGAACTAAAATGTAATCTGCAACCATAATAACACAAAGGAGGAAGTAGGCAGAGGCAGTAGATTTTAAGTCAAAAATTGGATATTATATACCGATATAAGTTAAATTCATTAAGTAAATGTAATAATTGTAAACAACAGACCTTCAAAACTAAATAAACACTGACAGAATTAAAGGGAAAAAGACCTGTCCTTCAATAATATTTGAAGACTTCAATAATCTTAATTTTGTTACTAGAACACCTAGACCAAAAACAAAAATCAACAAGGACATAAAATACTTGAACAATACCATACAGCTATTAGCCCTAACAAACATAAAAGGAATACTCTACCCAACTGTTTAAGAATGTACATTTGTCAAGTACACATGGAATATTCCTGCCAAGATAATCAGGCTAAAAACAATTCCCAATAAATTTAGAGTAACTGAAATAATACAAAGTACCTTCTCCAACCAAAATGGAACAAAGCTAGAAATCAGTGACAGAAGTAAAACTGAAAAACATCAAATACATGAATACATGAGAAATGCATAATACATTCTTTTTTTTTTTTTTTTAATCTTTTTGAGACAAGGTCTCACTATGCAATTCATGCTGGCCTTGAGCTCACTTTAGAGCCCAGGCTGGTCTCAAACTCACAGTGATCCTCCTGCCTCCTGCTGGGATTACAGGTCTGTGCCACCACGCCTGATGCATAATACATTCTTAAACATCTAATGGGTTAAAGAAAATCATTAAGAAATTTAAAAAATACTTGGAGATGAGGGAAATGAAAATAACATATCCAAACTTATGAGATAACACCAAAAAAAAGTTAATGGAAATTTATATAAAAATGCCTGCATTTAAAAAGATTACTACCACACATCTAATAGGAAAGAATATGAAAATACTAGGACCTCTGTGCATTGCTTATGAAAAATAATATGTAGTTCCTCAAAAATTACATCTATAAATCAAATAAATTACCATATGATCCAGCAATTCTATCTCTGAATACATCACCAAAAGAATTAATGTATCTGTTAAGAATGTTTTTTGGGTTTTTGTTTTTTTGTCGCTTTGAGACAGGGTCTCACTATGTGGTTCAGGCTGGCCTTGGGCTCACTTTATATCCTGGGCTGGTCTTGAACTTGCAAGATCCACCTGTCTCAGGCTTCCAAATGCTGGGATTACAGGAGTGTGCCACCACACCTGGCTCTATTAAAAATTTAAACAGGGCTGGCACAGCTCCTGACTGGCAAGTACGAAGTCCTGAGTTCAATTCCCAATAACAAAAAAAAAAGAATTTAAAAAAATGCAATAGATATTTGTATACCAATGTTGATTATTCCCAAAGATACCAACAGCCCAGTGACCATCAAGAGATGGACAATAAATAAGCAAGGTATAGTGCAGTCACACGAGTATCATCCAACCATTAAAGTAATGAATACAGGCACATACTAAAGTATAGATGAACCTTGAAAACATGTGAAGTGAAAGAAGCCAGACATAAAAGATCACATATTAGGATTCATTTTAAATGAAATACCCAGACTATGTAACTCTAGAGTCAAAAAGCAGATCAGTGGTTGCCAGGAACCAGGGAAAGAGAGAAATGGGAAATGATTAATGGATATGGGGTATCCATCTGGGGTTTTTGAAAACATGGAGAGGTGGTAGTTGCACACTACTGTAAATTCACTGAACTTTAAAATGATTACTTATGGATCAGTACCACTGAGCTCTACCAGAGTACATCTTTAGCCAGCACAAAGACCTGGGTTCAATCCCCAGCACCACAAAAAGTGGGAGGAAAAAGATTTTAAGTTGTATGAATTTTATCTCAAATTTCAATAGAAAAAATAAAGAAGAAATACAGCATACATGTCATATATAATACCCCCAGCAAGACCAAGGCAGCAGTCTGGAATCAAACACAACAGTATTTCTGCAATCCAATCTATTACTATTTACAGTAAGCACAACTCAAAAATGTATGGGGCTGGGTGTGGTAGCACATGACTGTGATTCCAACACTTCAAGAGGCTGAGGAAAGATTGCAAGTGTGAGCCCAGCCTGTGCAACCAGTACCACCCTGTCTCAAGAAAACAAAAAGTGCCAAAGCTGTCACTCAGTGTGAAGGCCCTGGGGTTCAATCTCTAGAACTGGGGGAAAAAAATCTATCAGGTCAGACCATGACCTACGATGGCAAACTCCATGTATTGCACTGTCAGCTGTTGTCAATGAAGCTGTGTCCTCCAAAAAGTATGAAGTTCTAACACTGTAAACAAGACTTTATTGGAAACAGTGTCATTGCAGATGTAATTAAATTGGAAGCTCATACAGGAGTGATGTAATATGACACTGTCCTTACAAGAGGAGAAGAAAGCCGGATGTAGTAGTACATGCCTATAATCCCAGCACTCCCGAGGCTAAGGCAGAAGGATCACTGGCAGGTTCAAAACCAGGCTAGGCTACAGAGTGAACTCAAGGCCAGCCTGAATTACAGAGCAAGATTCTGACTCAAAAAGACCAGAAAAAAAAAAAGAGAAAGAGACAGACAAGATGAGACACACACACATGCACACCAGAAATGCCACCAGAAGACACAGACACCAAGAAAAAACCACAGGCAGACACTGGAGTGATGCAGCTATAAGCCAGCAACTAAGATGCCACATAAGACACATGGCCTGGCTAACACTTTCATGTTGGACTTTCAGCATTCAAAACCATGAGAAAATAAATTTCTTTTGCTTTAGGCCACCCAGTTTGAAAGACTTTGTCACAGCAGCCCTAAGAAGTTAACACATTAGGCAAGTTACCACTGGAATTCATGGCTCCAAACTGCCTTTTTTTCCTTTTTCTCAGAGGGAGGATGGTCTCCAACTCAAACTCCTCCTGCCTCAGATTTCCAGGATACTAGGGTTACAGGCATGTGCCACCTGCCGAGGCTCAAACCCATTTTCAAATTTCAATTTATGATCCTCCCACCAAGAAGATTCCATTTCAACAATCCTGACTATATTTTACTTTATAAAAAATCTTAAAAGGATACAGATTCCACCTCCTTTGCATTTGTATTTGCTACTAATTTACAATGTTTCACATATGTTGCATTTGTATTTCCTAAAATTATTAGGAATAATTTTTCTCATCTCAAGACACAAACTTACCTGAACTTCTCCATGGCACTTTCTTGTTCCATACGAAGCTTAGCCAAGGATGCATTCTCAGCTTTAAATTTTTCTATTTCTGTATCTAATTCAACAACTTTCTCTCGCAAAACCTGGGATCGAGCATTATCACCTACAAAACAGGTCACAAATGCTGAAATTCAGAACAGGTCTTACAGCAGCCAAAACACGAGCTAGCTCCTACTACTAAGAGCCAAGAATATGGAAACCCCTGGGTCATCATGGTGCATTACAAAATACCAAAAAGAAAAAGAAAAATGAAACTGGCCTAACTTTTAAAAATTAATTCAAGAGTATCAATTTGACCAGTAATCAACATTACAGATAACAGGAAATCATGCAAATCAATATTTTAAAGACCAACAAAAGCTGAGTGTGGTCATGCACACCTGTAATCTCAGCACTCAGGAAGGCTGAGGCAGGAGATCGAAATTTCAAGCCCAGCCTGGGCAAAATAGAGACTTAGCAAGACCCTGTTACAAAATTTTAAAAAATATATTTTTTTGAAAGGGCTGGGGATATAGTTCAGTGTCAAGATTGGTTCTGGGCACAAAATCTAGTAAATAAATAAAATTCACAAGATGTCTCAAAGGGCCAGCTAACACCAAAATGAAAGTCTGTACCCCCACACTACTAATCAAAGAAATGTACATTGTAATTTGTTTCCTATATCTAATTTGTTCTTTAAAACTGTAGGCAATGTTTCTGTCATTCAACTGAAATAAGCATTTTAATGTGGTACTACCTTTTTGTAAAATACAAGACTAACAGGATGAGGCTAGTTTACCCACATATCTCCATCATATTACAAATATACAGGAAAAATGAATGAAAGGAAATACCCAAAAACGGGATATTTTTATATTTTTGCTTTTTTTTTTTATCGGGTGCCAGGGAATCGAACTCATGACACTGTGCTTGCCAGACAGGTGCTTATGCCACAGAGCTAAATCCCCAGTCTGGTTTCTTAACTTTTTAAGATTCCAAACTTTGCACACAAAAAGTTTTACTTTTACAATCAGATTTTTTTGTTTGTTTGTTTGTTTTTGTTTTTTTGGGTACCAGATATCCAACTCAGGACCTTGCACTTGCCAGGCAGGTGCTGTGCCACTGAGCTATATCCCTGGCCAGAATTTGTTTTTAAATAAATCATAATTTATATTTTAAAGCACCTAATACTCTACTAGAAATTGAGAGCTTGTAGTACAATAAAATAGAAAGGAGTTTCTCAATAAAAGCTTGATAATGTCAGCATATTAACACAGCCATTAAACAGAAGGAGACAAACGTATGTAAGAACAATCTTACCATAAAAAAGGTACAAGACAGTATGCAAAAATGTTTTCATCTGTGTAGAAAAGAATTAAACATACACTCACACATATTTAACATGAATGATTCATTCAGAATACACAAATAAAATGGTAATGCTGGTACCAGTAGGAAAGGGACCTATAACTATGGCTAGTGAAAGGCAAACAGTTGATTTTATAGTAGTCCCCCATCCAGATCCACATTCCTCAGTTTCAGTTACAATCAAGCACAGAGCAAAAATATTAAATGGAAAATTCCAGAAATCAACAATAAATTTTAATCCCACCTGGCACATGTCCCCCATATTGCCCACCCATGAGTCACTTAGTGGCCATCTAATTATCAGACTGACTGTTGTGGCATCGCAATGTTTGCATTCAAATAACCCTTATTTTCCTTAATAATGACCTCAGAGCACAAGGCAGTGGTGCTGCTAATTTGAATATGCCAAAGAGAAGCCCCAAACAGCTTCTTTTAATTGAAAATTGTGTATAGTATTTATAGGGCTGAATACTATTGCCGCTGGGAATCTAAGGGAAACAACATCCAGTCTGCCTTCTTGCTCAGGTTAATAAATTAATGCATGAAGTGGTAAAATAATTGAAGAAACAGGTATGGTGGTGAACACCTGAAATCCCAGTATTCTGGGAAGTTGAGACAGGAGGATGGCTTCATTCAAACTCAGCCTGGGCAACTCAGAAACTTAGCAACCTTGTCTTAAATTAAAAAAATTAAAACTGGGGATGGAGCTCAGTGCAAAGGTCCTGATTCAATCCTCAGAACTACAGAAAAAAAAAGGAAGGAAAGAAAAAAAAAGAAAAGAAGGAAAGAAGATAGCCAGCCAGCTAGCCAGCAAGCCATGAGCTGGGAATATAACTCTGTAGTTATAGAATATGCACTTCATTACTATCCATGAGGTCCTGGATTCAGTGTCAAATACCAACAACATAAAGGAAAAAAGGAATCTCAAAAAACAGTTCATTTGCATCTCTTCATACTAGTGACTACATTATTTAGAACCTCAAAATAAATTTTTACAAATCATCCCCTAAATTTATTTATTGTGCTCAATTTCTACTGAGCAACAATATTAGAATTTTAAATATTCTGACAACACCCTGGTAAAATAATGTTAAATTTGTAACATTCTGATGCATATTTTATGCAATGACTCACCAGATGGTTGGTTTTGGCTCATATTTAACTTGGGCTCATTTCCCAAGTGTGAATCTGATTCTGGTTTCAGTTTCAAAGAAGGGAAGAATTGCATCATCAGATCTGATGTGGGAGGGGGACTTGTGCTCCTGTTAGTCTGGCTCAGGCCTTCTCCTTTCATGACTGAAACAACTTTCCTTCTTGTTGTTTTGTCCAAGAAACAGACACCACTGCTAGGATAGCCTGTCTGGGGCACCCCATAAAAGGCTTCATCCCCAAGATTAACATCATGTTTACATGAGTTCTCTTCGGGGTCAGTCCAAGATCTTTCATCATCAAAGTCAATTTGACTCACACTTGGCAACAAGGGTCTTCTTGAAGGTTCAGACACTTTTGTTTTCATGTCTTCTGTTACAATAGACTCATCGCTGCTATAATCTTTATCAGATAAGTCCAGGTCAACATCTCTCCTGTTATCTTGAGTTCCGGTGTTCCTGAAAGGTCCCTTGCCATGACAGATCTGTGGACTATCCTCTTTGTTGATGAAACCTCCCGCTCTGTCCTCTGTGGGTGGCTTTATGGTAACATCAAGCTGCTCCTCAGAGTCAGTGCTGCTGTCACTGTTTCTAACACTTTCATCATCACTCACATTCCACGGCATTTGACCTTGAGAAGAGCCTGTTTGAAAGGTTTTGCCATTGATTTTGCAAGACAGTTCCTTCAATCCATGAGGTGAGGATGCAGAGGCCAGTGGTACAGCTCTGATCTCACACTCACTCTTATTTTCAAAGGCAGGGCTGGGGCCTGGATCCTCACTGCAGTCACGCTCAGCACTGAGATCCACCAGATGTGTCTCCTGCTGCACAGCTTTGACAGGGGTTGAAGACATCCGGTGACCTTTGCAGGTCTGCTGATCCCTTTCTAAGATTTTCAGTACAAATGACGAATTACTAGAAAATGAAATTTCATCAGCAGCTTTTTCCAAAAATAAAAATTCATCTAATTCCAAATTTTCTTTTTCCTTTTCTTGCTCCCAATTCTCTAATTTTTTCTGAAGAGAAATGTCAAGAGAAGAGCCCAACTCTTTCCCAGTCTCACTTGTGGGGCTCTTAGAAGACAAGCAGCCAACAGGCCCAGTTGGAAGAAGTGGTCTGTCTTTCCCCTGCATCTTGTTCCACACGCTGCAACCAGCATCACAGGGCTTTGTGCACTCAGGTACATTTTCTTTGTTAGAGTCAACTTGTTTTTCTAACTTGATCTGCTCTCTAAATTGTCCATTACATTTCTTCTCTGTCTGTATTTTCAATCCTGATGGAGAGACACTTTTTCTACTATTGCTCTTAGGCACTTTTGGCTTCTGACTGTGTGTGACAGAACCCATCTTGGTTCTAGTTTTATTCTCCTTTTTAACAGTATAGTTCTCTAAACATGGTTCTTTTTTGATAAGCGCAGTTTTCCGTTGGAATAGCTGTCTATCTACTTTAAACAGAGATTGATCCTCTAAAGCATTCTGATTAGTCGCTAATTTACTTTCTTTCCCTTTTTGAAGCTTAGATTTAGCATTAATAAACCTAGCTAAACCTTCTCCTCGTTTTAAGAATGGTTGTTTGGGTTTTGCTTTCAATTGTCCCTCTGCTTCCTAAAATAAAACACAATATTTGAATTAATTCTGGTATATCAATGTAATCTCAAAGTTACTTGTAAAGCAAATTATAAGAACACTCTACAACTTTAGAATAATTCAGTCAAAACCATTCAGACACTTACCCTGAGCTGTTTCTGTTTAAGTGCTTGTTCATCCAACTGAATTTGTTCTTCTAAGTAGTCTTCAAATGTCTGTTTCCTTTCTCTAATGGCAGCTTTAATCGGCCTAACATAAAAAGAAAAAAATTTGATGTGAAATCCTAAGTGTGGATATTTTACACTCAGTGTTACTCAAACACCCCTAATAACATGAAGAACTAACCTTTTTCAAAGTCAAGGGACAAGGTCTGGGATATAGCTCAATGATAGAATGTGCACTTAGCATTTATAAGACCCTGGGTTTCATCCACAGCACCAAGACAAAATTTAAAAAACTCAAAGTTAAGGACCTCCATTTTTAGATTCTCCTTTGAGAATCTAATGAAAGCTATAATCCTCACAACCCCACAAAATACATAAATATGTAACACTGTACATAATTTGGGGCACTTTATTTTATCAGTATTAAGAATTAAACCCAGAGCCTTCACAATGAGCTAGAACCCCAACTTTTTTTTTAATTTGGGCATATTAGTTATATAGCCTGTGAATTTCATTTTGGCATAGTCATACATTCATGTAACCTACTTTGATCATTTCTACCCCACCAAAATAAGTATCTATTTTTTAAATTAAGAAAGATTCTTAGTAATTTAAGTAGAGCCACAATCAAAGTCATTTTACTTATACTATGACATATAATATTTCAAATACTTAGGGAAATAATAAGCCTATTTAAAACATAAAACAGATACTCTACCTTTGCCATAACTCATTTCTATTACTTAAACTAATAATGAAATTATAATTTATAAGTGACACCAAATGTGAGATTCCAGCATCTATTATTCCTCTTCTCCACAACAAATTTTAACCATAAAAGAGATCAATCTTATCCTGATGTTTCTCCTAATTGAGAAAGTTTGCTCAGTGCTTCCAATATAGTGTCAGAGCTGTTGAACCAATGCATCTCCTAACCTGATAGTATACGATAGGGGTTGTATTAACAACCTTATACTTAGATGCACATTCAAGTAAAAACAAGAAAAATACAGGTCACAACAATACCGTTCTTCATAATTAATCACTTCTGAGGAATCACCAATTTTTTTTAAGTTAATATCATTCCCTTCCTGAATCTGTTCTGTCGTTTTCTCCCGTGGTAAAATACTTTCTCCTAGGATAAAAATTAGGAACAACTTAGTTTTTTGAAAAGTAGATTAAAATATGAAAATTTTACAAGTTATTATGCTTTTTTAAATTTTTAATTAAAAAGTAATACATGTCAAAAACATCTAAATACTCAAGGAGTTCTTTAATATGAAAAAAAAAAACCACAAACCCCAAATGGAATACTTGACATTCTTCAAAAGGCTAATGTCCTTAAAAAACATTTTTTAAAATTTAGAAGACATTTCTGTTAAAATGGAAGTCCCAAATAGATCTGAAAATTAAACAATTATTAATTCCCTTAGGTATAATAATGGTGTTCTGGATAAAAACAGTAATGTTCTAATTTTTACTTGATATATGCTAAAATACTTGGAATGAAGTAACATGATCACTGCGTAGTATTTTCAGTTAAAGGGTTATAAGCACACATACATATATAAGCACACATACACAAAGACTGACAAATACAACAAAAGAGTAATCATATAATCACTGCAGCAGTCTTTCAACTTTTCAGAATGTTTGAAATATTTTCTAAGTAATTGTTTAAAGAACTATGTTGTGCTAAAAAGAAGACAAAGACATTTAAGTTTTCCATGTCAACAGATTCTTCTAAATTAGAAATAAAACACAAAGGTGTCTCATCATAAATGAAAACTAGAGATACCTTTTGGTACATTATTTGTATTTTTCTGTAACATAAATCAAAAGTAACATGATGACACACTAAAATTAAATTTTAAAAACATTGACCTACCACAAAGAATATTAAACACTGGGGCCGGGGATTTAGCTCAGCGGCATAAGTACATGCCTGGCAAGCGCAAGGTCGTGAGTTCAATCTCCAGTAACAAAAAAAAAAAAAAGAATATTAAACACTGATACATTATTTGAAGGTTAGCATGTGGAGGGCAAGTTTTACATATGATTAAATAATATATAAAATACATAGAATACTCTAAGAAACTTCCATGTTGAGTGAGAGAAGAACAAAATACTATTACATGACATGAATACAACAATGTAAAGGAAGAGGAAGGGAAAAAGGAACCAGAACCAAGACTCAAAAAAAAAAAAAAAAATTTTGTCTTTTTAAGACAGGGTCTCTCTATGCAGTTCTGGCAGGCCTTGAGCTCACTTTGTAGCCCAGGCTGGTCTCAAACTCACAATGATATTCCTGCCTCACCCTTGCAAGTGCTGGGATTACAGGTGTGAGCCACCACACCCGGCTCAAAAAAATTTTTTTTACAAAGACTACATAACCAGGGATGGTGGTATGTAACTATTGTCACAGGTACTTGGGAGCCTGAAGCCCAGCATCGTTTGGGCCCAGGAGGTTAAAGGCAACCCTAGCAACAAGTAAGACTTCACCTTAATAAAAGTAACAACAACGACTAGAGAACTAACTGGGGCACTTATTTGCACATGTAAGGTCTTTGGTTAGACACCCAACAAACCCCACTAAAAAAATAAATAAATAAATAAATAAACAAAAACATATCAGAAACACTCAGAAAGCTCCTTGAGTTTATATTATCTACCACTAAGTGCTGATGCTCTAGTTGGACTGTGCTGGGTGGTAGGAATAACAAGGTATAAGGAAGACAATTCTCATCTCTAGGTTAAGAGGTTTATAAATAGCAAATTCCACCATCAATCTCTTTTACATGTTACATCCCAGTCCTCCCTACCACCACATACATTTTAATCAATCTCAAACTATTTTAAGCTCTCAAAGAAAAACAGTATAATATATGGTAACATAATATACCCTTTTTAGAAAATATGCTACCTAAAGCCAGCATGAGCATCAAAACTGTTCTTGGAACATCAAAATGTGAGCCCAACCATGGTTTCAGTCCAGGCTTAGTGGCCATGCAGGATGTAAGACCTTACAATGAAGACCATGGAGGAATGAAAAAACACAGAAAGACCAGCTCTTCTTATAATAGCTTGTAGTTAGGTAAGAAGAGAAGAGAGAGACGCCAGGAACTCACCTGCAGGATTGTCTTCCTTCAAATCATATTTTTTCACAATTGCTTCTTGATATTGTGACTCGAAAAACAAATTGGGAGAAGCCCTTTTTGAAGTTGGAACAAAATCATGAGTAGCTCTACATAAGTTATTCTGTTCATCGAATAAAATGTTGGAAGAATGCTTTTCTTGGGTTTGATTTGGGTAGACATATGGTAAGAAGAGTGTTGCTTCCTCTCCAGCTGGCATACTTCCAGGAGATCTGTACTTCTGACTGTGATCATCAGGCAGCAATGTAAAACCTTACAATTAAGAAAATCAACTAAACTGATGCCTTCCGACAACATTCTCTTCTGCCAAGTAGTGACCACCACCCCACAAAGAACTCATAAAAAGGGTAAAAATATTTTTTCCTCTGTATTAGGAAATGTTTAACAAAACAAAGACATTGTGAAAATACAAAACGAACTTAGTTTGCATTAAGAGTACATTAAGGGGGTGCGAGAAGCCCTACCACCATAAATAAATTATCACTCATACAGTTAAAATACAATAGCAAAGAATAATAATCACGGCTACCTGAAAAGACTATTAAAAAACTCTTTGCCTATAGTTCTACCTACTCAGGAGACTAAGGCAGAGAGGATCATAAATTCAAGGCCCAGTCTCGACACAAAACAAAAATTGTGATGTAACTCAGTAAAAAAGTGCTTGCCCCTGGAGCTCAAAAGCCGAGCCGAACTTTGATCCCCAGTACTACACAACAGGAAAGAAGAGAGCTGGGAATGTTCCTTGCTGGTAGAGCATGGGTAAGGTTCTGGGTTTGATCCCCAGTACTGAAAAAGTAAAATAAAATATTTCTGGTTTTTCCAATTATAAAGCCAGGTCAAGCTGAAATTTTTTCACATAATTTAACCAAACCAAGATAATTCAAGAAAAGCTGAATGTAAAAGTAGGTATGAGAATCTATCTACTGGGTTCTTTTAAACCAGAAGTAAAAAATAATGGTTGCACATGCCTGTAATCCCAGCACCTGGGAGACTGAGAAAGGAGGGTCATTGCAAGGTGAAGCCCAACCTGGGCAACATAGTGATTTCAAGAGTAGCCTGTACTACATAGTGAGAATCTGTCTCAGAAAAAAAAAAAAAAACCTGATTTACAAAATAATACCTTTCTCATTTTTTTTGCAGTAGGAATGATGTTTCATTAAAAATCTTATTTTATGATACATGCAACTAGTGCATTATTTCTACTGAGTTTTTAAATGTCTTACTTTTAATTTCTAGCAGAATAACTTATTGGTAAATACAGCATCTACTACAGTTCTTTGGGGTCTTCAATAAATTTTAAGAGAGGCCAGCTCAGCGACACAAGCATTTGCTTATTAACAAGTGTGAGGTCATGAGTTCAATCTCTGGCACCAAAACAAATAATAATAATTTTCAAGAGTATTAAATTTGGCAATACCTATATTAACAGAGCCAAAGACAAAAATCATATGATCATCGCAACAGATGCAGAAAAAGCTTTTGACAAAGTCCACCACCCATTCATGATAAAAACCATACAAACAATTGGAATAGATGATCTTTATCTCAATCTGATAAAAGCCATCTATGATAAGCCAACAGCCAACATCATACTAAATGAACAAAAACTGAAAGCTTTCACTCTAAAATCAGGAATAAGGTAAGATGTCCACTGTCTTCACTCTTATTCAACATAGTCCTGGAAACTTTAGCTGGAGCAATTAATGAGAGAGAAATAAAAAGAATAAAGATAAGAAAGAAGTTAAACTATCATTATTTGCAGATGACACAATACTCTACTTAGAAGACCCAAAAACTCCATCAAAAGACTTCTGGATTTAGAAAGCAACTTCAGTAACATAGCTGATTACAAAGTCAACACTCAAAAATCCATAGCCTTCCTGTACACGAACAACAAACTCACTGAGAGAGAAATCAGGGAAACAATACCTTTTAAATAGCATCCAAAAAAATGAAATACCCAGGAATCAATCTAATAAAGGAAATAAAACTTATATATTGAAAACTACAGTACTCTGAAAAGGGAGATTGAAGAAGATATTAGAAAATGGAGAAAAATCACTCTTGGGTAGGAAGAACCAATATAGTGAAAATGGCCATACTTCCAAAACTGTTATACAGATTCAATACAATCTCAATCAAAATTCCAACAGCATGTCTCACAGAATTAGAGAAAAGAATCCTAAAATTCATCTGGATCCAAAAGAGACCTAGAATAGCAAAGGCAGTCCTGCGCAACAAGGCAAGGCATGGGGCAAAACAGAGGCTGACTTGAAATTATACTATCAAGCTACTATGATAAAAACAGTGTGGTACTGGCAAAAACAGAAAAAGAAAACCAAAGATCAATGGAGCAGATTAAAAGATGCAGAAACTACTCAAGACACAAGTCACCTTATCTTTGACAAAGGTGCCAAACACATTCACTGGAAGAAAGACGGCCTTAAAACAAATGATGCTGGAAAAACTGGCTCAACACATGCAAAAGATTTAACGTGGACCCATATCTCTCACCATGTACTAAGTTAAAATAAGAATGGATCAAAGATCTTAATATTAAAACAGAAACATCAAATCTGCTGGAAGATAGAGCAGGTAAAACTCTTGAAGACATCGGTGTAGGCAAAGATTTTATGAACAAAATCCCAATTGCACAGGAACTGTCACAAATAATCAATAACTGAGATCTCACTCTATTTAAAAGCTTTTGCACAGCAAGAGAAACCACCACCAACAGAGTGAAGAGACAACCCATAATATGGAAGAAAATGTTTGCCAGCTGTTCCTCGGAAAAAGGATTACTATTAAGAAGGGGTTTAGTTCAGCGGTGTAAGCACCTACCTGGCAAGTGCAAGGTCGTGAGTTCAATCCCCGGCACAAGAAAAAAAAAAAAAAAAAAACTCAAACAAAAAAAAAATCTATCCTCCCAGATTTAAAGACCCAATTCAAAAATAGGCATCACTGGCAAGTGCAAGGTCATGAGTTCAATCCCCAGTACCGCAAAAAAAAGGCATCAAAGATGAATACACACTTCTCATGAAGAAATACAAACAGCAAATAAATATGTGAAAAATGTTCAACATCACTGGTCATTGGAGAGATGCAAATTAAAACAATACTGAGATTCCACCTCATCCCAGAAAAAATGGCTATTGTCAAATGGCTAAATCAAGCAATAACAAATTATGGAGGGGCTGTGGGGAAAAAGGAACTCTTCTCCACTGTTAGTGGGAATGTAGTCTGGTGCAGCCACTGAGGAAATCAGTGTGGAGATTCCTCAAAAAACTACAATTGGGTCCCATTTGATCCTGCTATTCCTATTCTGGACATCTTCCAAAAAGTATTAAAAACACCATACCATTTTAATATATGTGCACCCATGTTTATAGCAGCAGTTTGTAATAGCCAGCTCTTGGAAACAACCTAAATGCCTACTGACTGAGGAATGGATAAAAAAGATGTATTTTTCTACAATGGAGTACTACTCGGCCACAAAAAAGGATAACTTGGAGACTTTTAGATAATTGGATGCAACTTGAGAACACACTCATTAGTGGAATAAGACATGTATGTGTAAACAGTGTTTCATTAGAGTGAGAAGCTGAAAGAAAAAACATATGTATACATATATAAAAATAGTTAAGATGGTTATACTACTGATTTCTCAATTCACTGAAGAGATTTATGCTGGTATTATTTGGACAACATGGAGAACAATTTGGGGATGACAATGTACAATGTATTGTTTGCACAATTGTTGCCCATTGTTGCCCCAATTGTTTTGAAATTTTGTTGTAGTTTTTCTCTTCTTCTTCTTCCTTTTTACCTTTGAAATAAAATGGATTTGGAAAAAAAAAAAATTTGAAAAGAGTGCCCTAAAGCCAAGTATTCCATAACTGAATGAGGCCAATTCTCCAACCATACTATAACTTTGAAATTTGCTACCCTATTACTACTATAGCACTATTTCTACTGTCAAAACCATCACAGGCTGTTGTTTACATTGGCAGTCCAACCTTTCTGGCCAAGGGTGGAGGGCAGGGTAAGACTGGATGGTTTCAGGATCAGATTCTCATAAGCAGCCTGGAACCCGATTCTTCACATGCACAGTTCACAGTAGGGTGCGCGCTCCTATGAGCATCTAAGGCTGCAGTGGACCTAATGAGGAGAGTGGCTGCAAACAGACAAAGCTTCACGGCCCCACAGCTGTCCTCCTGCTATGTGACCCATGTCCTAAGCAGGAGTTGGGTACCCATGATTTAAACAATTTTCATTTATTTTACACATTCCATAAGGAAGCTACAAACTCCCCAACTTTTGAAATATATTTGCTATACTCTTCAAAATAAACATTCTGCACCATTCTTCATTTGTTACAATTTCTCACCACCACTCCACCCTTCTCCCACCCAGCCCACTCTGCACAGCATTTGCCAAGGTCTTGTCTCTTCTCTTCCCTCAGTACTAGAGATGGAACCCAGGCTCACACATGATAGGTAAGTACTGCCACTGAGTTATATACAATCCAAACATCTATTATCAATGTACAGCAAGGCCTCTACAAAAAGTAAGCACTTTTTAAAGTATTGCCTCTTAAAAGCAGCACAAAGAGGCAAATATTCTAGTTCATGACTTTTTAAATGGGTAGACACAATTCATCAGCAATTTATCATCAGATGCAACAGGTCACAACTTTTTTTTTTTTTTTTGGTGCCGGGGATCAAACTCACAACCTCGCATTTGCCAACCAGGTGTCCGCTGAGCTAAACCCCCGGCCCTCACAACTTTTTTTGAATGACACAATTAAAAAAAACAGAAAATATCCCCACTACAGTTCATATCAGTCAATCCAATAAAGACTGATAATATAAAATGTCTTTGTAGCTAGGCACAGTGGCATACACCTGTGATTCTAGCATGCAGGAGGCTGAGGCCAGAGGATCTTTGGAAGTCCAAGGCCAGACTGGGCTATATAGTGAGCTCAAGGCCAGTGTGAACTATATAGCAAGAGGCTTTCTCAAAAAAAAAAAAACACAAAGTTTCAAATCACATTGTCTTCCCTGATAAGCGTTTGATTCTGTTAACCAACATAGCACACAACAGAAGCTCCCATCTCCTACCCAGCCAATATTTTAGGTCTGGTTCTTCAATTGAACAGTGGCTTTTTACCTTTATGTCCCTCAATTTTCTATTCATCAGGCTAGACACCAGTAGCTCTAAGAAAATGTGGCTTTTACTTTATTGGGCTTTTGTTTTATTTTGTGGTACTGGGGGTTTAAAGCAATGAACTACAATCCCAGCCTTTTCTAAATTTTTTTTTGGTCTTTTTGAGATAGGGTCTCCTTATGCAGTTCAGGCTGGCCTTGAGCTCACCTTGTAGCCCAGACTAGTCTCAAACTCACAAGGATCCTCCTGCTTTAACCTCCCAGAGTCCTGGGATTACAGGCATGTGCACCACATCCAGCTTAAGTGTTTTTAATTTTGAGACAATGTCTCACTAAATTGCCTAGACTGGCCTCAAACTTGCAAATTTTTCCTTCCTCAGTCTCTTAAATGGCTGGGATTACAGGTATGTACCATGAAGCCTGGCTTTTGTTGATAACAAATGGTAGCTGGAGGCATAGCTGAGGCCCTGGCACACACTCAGGTCCTATGTACCCGTCATATTATACCACGACCATGTCACATTTATATGACTGGCCCTGAAGATACTAGCATTTACCAAATATGATAGAGAAATGCTAGAAAGAACAGCAGACCACTAAAGGTACGTAGGTAACTTTCTCTTACACTTACCAAAGGGCTAAGCAAACATACCTGGAAGCACATGCTGCCCAGACACCATAGTAAGCAGTTTCTCTTGCTCTTCCATGAACCTCTGCAGCTGCTCTAACTGTTGCCTCCTCAGTTGTTCCTGCTTCCTCTGCTGTACTTCCTTTAGCTTTTTAAATATAAAATTATATTTATTAAACTAACTTTCAACTTCAGAGATCTTTGTTCCTTACATTTATCTTAATCCCTGCACCTCCCTTATAGTATCTTCCCTATGAAGTTTCAGAGGAGGATCCCTCAGTAACTAAGTCTGTCACTGAATTCCTACAATTCAGTTTCTTCTGAGAAAATGCTATCGGCTATCTCAACCAGAAAAAGTATTATGAATCCTTTCAGTCTTAAAAAGGGTGGCTATAAAGACATCAACTCTTTTTCCTCCTCTTATTTGATCAACCACTTCTAATTTAATTTTCACCAAATGAGGTAGTAACTTAAAAGACATAAAGTCATGATAAATGTTATACCTTACATATTATATACATTTTGATGTTTCACACTAAAAAAGTAAAATTTGCTATTTTGAGGCTTTCAGAGTAAAGGAGAGAAACAGGTGGTCTGAAATAGGAGACTTACAATCCCATAGCATCTTCAATCATGCTAATAAAATGTATTAGGCCAGATCCTATTATACCTGTTCAAGCTTTTTAAAAAGTGGATCTTTATAAGACATGTCTTTAAAATCACTATCAAGACTGGACATAAAGTCACTTTTGTTGTCTTTCTGATTTCCAGGGGTGTTCTGACATGCCACTACTTTTGGTCCCTTTTTAATTAAAGGCAAAACTGCACAGGCTTCCAATTTTTGTGACTGTAATTTATGAGGACTGCTAGATTCCAACTTCAGTTCTTCATGAAGTAAATCTTCTTCACTACTAAAGCTGAAACTATTTGAAAAATGTGTAGCTTTACTAAGAAATGTAGAAGTATTTGTAGCTGTTTGCTTCTCTTCATCTGCTTCCAAAACAGGAAATCCACGATTTAATATGACCCCAGCACGAGAAGGATTGGTCATCCATTGGGTTAGGAAGTTCTGCCCACTGTTTAGTTCTGAAGAGGCTGGCATCAGAAACATTCCAGTCAGATGACAAACAGATATTTAAATGGTGGAAAAGCCAAAACAGCTATTGATTTCCAACACCTGTATATAAAAATAACAATAAAAAGTATTATTTTGATATTCTAATTAGATGTCCTACCCAAAACTAGCCCAAACCTCAACCAAGAACAAAAATTTCATCAATAGTAAATACACAGCACACCTGTAATCTTAGCAGTTTGGAGGCTGAGGCAAGAGGATAGCTATGAGATTGAGACCATCCTGGACTCTGTAGTGACTTCAAGGCCACCTGAACTACATATCGAGACCCTGTGTGATAAAACAAAAATCAAAAAAATTAAATATACAAAAGACCTTAACCAGCAAAGCAGCTGGGTATTAATCCACATGGCTGGTTTGGGTTTTTGTCATCGAAGTATACAAACTGAGTAATAAAAAACCTAAGATCACTTCTAATCTAACCATTCAATTATTAATAATATACAAGTGCTAGATAGGTCAAGGTAAAACTATGAAATCTAAGACACCTTCCAACTTAATTTTTAAAAAAAAGAGCATTACCCATGTCAGATTTTACACTAAGTGCTTTCTACTTTCTTTTCCCAATTATGGGACCTTTTTTCTCCAAACCTTGGCAAAAAAGGTTGTAGCCATCACTAAGCAGTACCAACCTGCAGCTTTACACTGCTTCCCTACCCTTCCTCCCACCACCCATCTCACTCACTCAGTCCTGGACATCACTAATTTATCATTTATCTCAAGTCTTAGTAGTATTTCGATTTTATATGCATATTCTACTAACCAAGCTATGAAATGCCTGGAAGATAACTATATATTTTCCATTGCCTAGCATCATGGAACAATGCCTAGCAGTTAAAAAGAACTGGATAAATACTTGCTAAAATTAAATTTAAAATAAATCAGCAGTATATAATATTAAAATAAAAACAACAGCTTTCCAACACACCAGTAATGAATCTACTGAGAATGAAATTAGGAAAACAAATGTATTCCCAACAACTTCAATATAAAATAGTCAAAATTAGTTCAAGTTCAACCTGACATAGGAAGCAAGACAGAGTCTCAAAAATCCTAAATAAATAAACCTTCACCTATTTTTTAAAATAGGTGATGCAGTTAAGGAGACTTTTGCTTCATTCTTAGAACTCCCAGGAATCATTCTTGAGTAAGCATTTCACTCACTTGGTCCCAACAAGTCATCACTTACTAAGCCATCACCAAAGCCAAAGATTGTTTCAAGTGTTCTACAGGGCAACCCAGGGCTTTGAAAATCTGAACTAAATTACTAAGGTTAAACTGGAGAGGTGGTGAGCACCAGAGATAGAGCCTCTCTCTTTCTTGAATTTGGTGTTCAGACAACAAACACCAACATGAGGAAAACAAGGAGGAAAGAGGGCCCTGGGACCCAGAAGAATTTGAAGCAAGAACTGAAGCCCATAGGGGAACAAAAAGAGAAACTTCAAGAGGGAGGTGGGGCCCAGGGATATAGCTCAGGAGCATAAGCAGTGCTGCCTGGCAATGTGTACAAGGTCCTGAGTTCAATTTCTGGTACCAAAAGAAAAAAAAAAAAAAAGGGTGGTGGCATCCACACTTTCTCCCTGATCCTGGACTCACCAAGTGGGAGGGGCAGCTTAAACCCAGAGACCAGATACAGCACCTGAGCACAATGTTCTGAGTTTGATTGCCAGTCCAAAAAAAAGTGACTACTGGAGACCACCAGAAACACACCAGGGGAATGGACCAATGAATGCAGTGTACTGCAAGGGCTGGCTACCTGATGCTATTGTTATTGATAATTGCACCACTTTAGCCAAAGTGACCTAATTGTTCTAATCAGTTATCTTTCTACTATACCAAGATTGGGATTTCCTAAAGGTCACTAAAATTACTATAAGCTAGTGCCAAAGAATCAGGAGCTGGGGCAAATAGGCAGCAACTTTCCATTCTCAATAAATTGAAGAGGTAAGATCTTGCAACAGACTCATAACCCAAAACCCAGCTACACGTGGAAGATATCTCTGAGAAGCAGTCATTTCCTAAGGGTTGTAAACATTAGAAATAAAGCTACTCATCATAGGCAATTTATAAGCATCAACCCAGCAGTCAAACTAAAAAATAAAATAAAAATGAGACAACACTTAAAACAAGATGCAACTCCAGACTTCCAGTTCAACAAAGGCAAAAAGCCACCCACCTGCTCTCTCTGAAGTGCTAACAGTGAAAAAAACAAAGCAGATCAACAAGACTCCATGAAAAAAATCAAATCAGAAATAATTTCTCAGACAAAAATTATGGTCACCATCTAGAGAGATGGTGACCATAATGAAACACATACTTGGTGAATCTAGAGCAGACACAGATAAAAAATAAAAACAAAAAATACAAGAGTTAGGAAAATGATGGAAACCATGAATCCCCAACATAGAAATTAAATCCATAAAACATTATTCAAACAGATATCCAGGAGATTAAAATTACCACTGCAAGTATACACAGCAGAATGAGCCAATGAGAGGACAGAATCTCAGATACACAAGACAGGATTGTGGTGACTGTGAAAAGAAAGACTTCTTAAAAATAATAAACTGAGCATGGTGGCGCACTCCTGTAATTCCAGGACTTGGGAGGCTGAGGCAGGCGGATTGTGGCAAATTCAAGATCAGCCGGGGCTACAAAGTGAGCCCAAGGCCAGCCTGAACTGCATAGCGAGACCCTGTCTCAAAAAAACAAAAATAATAATAATAATAATAACTTAAGATTGATGAGTCAGTGAAAAAGCAGGAGATTAAGCAAATGACATAAAAAATAAACCTGTTCAAGGGGCCAGGAATATAGCTCAGCAGCATAAGTGCTTGTTTGGCAAGTGCAAGGACCTGAGTTCGATTCCCAGTACAAAAAATTGTTCACAGGGGCCAGTAATTTAGCTCTTGCACATAAGCATCTGCCTGGTAAGCTTGAGGTCAAGAGTTCAATCCCCAGTACCAAAAAAAAAAAAAAAAAAAAAAACTCTGCTCACAGAAAACATGGCAGAAAACTTCCCAAGCATGAAAAAGAATTTGTCAGGGCTGGGGATTTAGCTCAGCAGCATAAACACCTGCCTTGCAAGCACATGGTGGTGAGTTCAATCCCTGGTACCAATAAAAAAAAAAAAATTTGTCATACAGATAAATAAGGTACATAACACTTGATCAAAATTTATACATATAATATATATATTTAGCTTGAACTATATATATAATATATATATTTAGCTCGAACTATATATATATATATATATATAGGCATATAATACTCAAAAATTTCAGAAATTCAACACAAGAACAGAATATTAAAAGCTGTCAGAGAAAAGAAACAGATCACCTACAAAGGAAAGCCCATCAGAACCATGGTAGACTTCTTAACAAAAACCCTCAAGTCAAGAAGAACTTAGAGGGGGCTGAGAGTTTAGCTCAGTGGTATAAATGCCTGTCTTGCAGGCCTGAAGTCCAGAGTTCAATCCACAGTACCAAAAATAAACAAAGAAGAGTTTAGAGTGAAGTATTTCAAGCCTTTAAAGAAAACAACCTCCAGGGCCAGGGATTTAGCTCTGCAGCATAAGTATCTGCCTAGCAAGCATGAGGACATGAGTTTGACCCCCTAGAAAAAAAAAAAAAAGAAAGAAAGAAAGAAAGAAAGAAAGAAAACACCCTTCAAACCAGGCATAATGGCACACACCTATAAACCCAACAAGTAGGAGGCAGGAGAATCATTGCAAGTTCGAGATCAGCCTGGTCTACAAAGTGAGTTCAAAACCAGCCTGAACTGCATAGTGAGACTTTATCTCAAAAAGACAAAGAAAAAAAAAAAACCTTCAAACCAGATTAAGGTACCCCACAAAACTATCTTTCAAAATTGATGAAGAGACTGGGATTTAGCTCAGCAGCATAAGTGCCTGCTTGGCTACAGTGAGGTCAAATTCAATCTCTGGTACAAGAAAAAAAAAAATCCCTTCAAAATTGATGGAGAAATAAGATGCACCCATGACAAAGAACTTCTGAGGAAATTCATAAACACCAAACCAGCACTCCATGGTGCTCTGAAGAGCAACTTAGAAAAAAATAAAAAAGGGCCTATAATCACAGCACTTAAAAGAGTCTGAAGCAGGGAAATCACCATGAATGAATTCAAAGTCAGCCTGGACCACAGAGTGAGACTATGTCTCAAGAAAAAAGAAATCAAGGTTACAACTCCATGAAACCTAACAGAATGAACCCAACAGGCAAGACAAGCAATTAAAGAAAGGGAGGAAAAGGAAGCCAACAACAGTAAAATAACATGGCAAGGATAAGTCAATACATAACAGTTATTAACAATCAATGTTAATGGTTCCAATTCACCAATCAAAAGAAACAGACAGAATGGCTCAGGAAGCAAAATCCAACAATATGCTGCACACAAGAAACACATTTAATACAAAAATTCAGACCGAAAGTCAAAAGATGGAAAAAAATACTCCATGCAACAGGAACCTAGAAAAAGCAGGGGAAGCCATTCTATCTGCAGAGAAAATGGACTGCAAGACACACTGATTCAGGATGACAAAGAAAATCACTACATGCTTGGAAAGGGAACAATCCAGAGGAAAAGATAACAATCATAAATATATTTGCACCAAATACCAGTGCATTCAATTATATAAAACAAATACTAATGGACATGAAGAATAAAATAAGCCAGCTGTTCCTCAAAGGATTACTATCCAGAACATACAAAAAACTCAAAATATCAGTCCTCCCAGATTTAAAAATCCACACCAAAAATAGGTATCTAAGATGAACGCACACTTCCCATGAAGAAATACAAACAGCAAATAAAATACATGAAACAATGTTCAACATCATTGGTCACTGGAGAGATGCAAATTAAAACAACAGAGATTTCACTTCACCTCTGGAGAGAGGGCTACTATCAAGAAATGAACCTCACCCCTGGAGAGAGGGCTACTATCAAGAAATGAACCAATAACAGAGGCCAGAGATTTAGCTCAGCAGCATAAGCACCTGCCTGGCAAGCGCAAGGTCATGAGTTCAATCCCTGTACAAAAAAAAAAAAAAAAACAACGAAAGAAAGAAAGAAATGCATAAATAACAAATGCTGGAGGGGCTATAGGGAAAAGGAACCCTTCCTCAATGTTAATGGGAATGCAGACTGGTGCAACCACTGTGGAAATCAGTGTGGAGATTCCTCAAAAAACTAGGATTAGAGGTCCCATTTGATCCTGCTATTCCCCTTCTGGGTTTCCCAAAAGAATTTAAAACATCATATCACAGCAGTATATGTGCACCTATGTTTATAGCAACACAATTTGTAATAGCTAGATCTTGAATACAATCTAAATGCCCACTGACTGAGGAATGGATAAAAAAGTTGTGGTATTTTTATGCAACGGAGTACTATTCAGCCATAAAGGATAAACTTGAGATTTTTATGTGTAAATGGACACAACTTACTATATTCATAAGTGAAATAAATCAGACACACATGTGCAAACATTGTATTGTCTCACTAGTAAGAAGTTGAAACTACATGTATGTGTATGGGTGTATATATATAAATCATATGCAATGTATATACCACTGTTACCCCCTAACTATTGTTTTGAAATTGTTTTATTTTTTCTCTTTAAAACTTTGTAGCTGTTTCCAATAATGAAATCCAGAGTATCACCTGTGATAGAATATTTATAACTTTTTATTACATGCATAATGTTCAATAATAGATGTTAAAGAGTAAAACAACATTGTTAAAAGGCCAGATGAATTTTCACCTTTTTTTCATATTTTTAAACAAGAATGTTTTGCAATATCTTAAGATTAAATAAAACTGCTCCTGGTTTGTTTTGTTTTGTTTTCTTCAAAACGAGTCCTTGGAGTATTTTATGTTAGTAGGTATCACCTAGGAATTAAAAAAAGGTTGCAGTATGTTTTCTGACTAAATGCTACACATAATTCCTAGGTCAATTTTCAAAGACTGGTTAAAACCTCCTGTGTAAAACATGCTGCTTTTCATCAAATTTCTTGATGATATAAATACAACATGTAAAAATATTAGAAAACACGGATATTCGTGTATTTTAAATTAAGGTTTTAAAATCTGTTACAGCATAATTTTCATTCAAGTGAAAAATGTGTGCAGCTAGTCTGAATATTAGTTTATAAACATTCATATTCTTTTAAAAAAGAGAACAAGCCAAACTCTTTAATGAGCCTAGAACAAAAATCCCCAACAAGATACTGAATGCAACAAGTCATCTAGGTACATGCACATAACAAATCTCAACTCCTTTTATCCTTTTTGCCTTCCCTCCTTCCATCTCTTCATTCACTTCCCCTTTGAGAAAGATCTACCTCCGTGCTTATCATCTATCATTTATTCTGTTCTTTATTTTCATTCTGGGTTTCTCATGCAGGAGAAACAATGTGATATTTAAACTGTCTTTATTTCACTTATCATTGAAATCCAAATTTTAAAAGACAAACTACAAGGCCATTTTTTAACATGGAAAACGTCAAAAATGGGCCAGCTGTGGTGGTGCACACCTGTGATCCCAGCACTGGGGAGGCCAAGGCAGGAGACCGCCCGGAAGTTCAAGGCCAACATGAGCTACACAGTGAATTCAAGTGCTGGCATTAAGATTGCAAGAACGCGCCACCACACCTGGCTAGAAAACCTGTTTTGTTTTCTAGTATGGAAACCTCCAGTCAAGTGTGGTTTCGAACCCCAGTAATGTCAGCACTCGGAATCGCTGCGACTTCAAGGCCAGCCCGGGCTACAAAGTGAGGCAAAGGCCGGCCTGATCTGCACAGTAAGATCCCGTCTCAAAAAGATACAAAAAGAAAAAAAAAAAAAAGAGCGAGTCAGAGCGAAAATGAAGGAGAAAACACCTCCGAAGCGTGCTGTGTGAAGGTTCTTCAAAGCAAGGGAGAGGAAAAGGCGGGCCTTGGCGGAGGAGGAAAGTGGACGCTGACGGCAAACTCCCGGCTCTCCTCGGACCCGGACAGCCAGTCTCCGACCTGCGAGGGGATCCGCCGGACACGAACAAGCGAAAAGCCACGGCCCGCTCGGCCTCCGCAGAGCAGCCCAGACTAAACTCAGAGAGGCCGCCCTCGGCCCAGTGCCTCTGGCACAGAGCGACTCAGTCCCGAGCGCGAGTCCCGGACGCCTCAGGGCCGAGCGGCCGGTTCCCGCGCTTCGGGGACCTCAACGCCACCGCGCCCCGCACCCGCAGAGCCGGAACCCCGCCGCACCACCCACCCTCCAGCTCCTCGACACTTCTCGCCCAGGAATTACCGTTTCTGTAAACCTGCGCCAAGGTTTCCACAACAGCCTGAGGACGCGTCGCCCTAGCGTTTACGAATGAGCCGCCAGAATCAGCACGGCAAGCGGATCCTGGCCCCCAGAAGGCACCGCCTCGAAAGGCCACGCCCCTAGAAGCTCCCGCCCGACTCGTCCCGAGGGCTCCAGAAAAGTGTGGTTCCTGCTGTCCCCTTTGCGTTTGTGCACCGGCGGGCACCCTGGGTCCACATAAACTACAACTACCGTCATGCCCCGCGACAGACGTTGCCTAGGGGAAGGACTCCGCACCGACTTTAGGCCGAGCGCGGTACTGGGCTAGCTGGAGCGGGAGGCGCGGTGAAAGCTAGGGATTTTAGGAGATCCAATTTCCCTTGATAACGAACTTTAGGGCTCTTGACACCTAAGAGGGTTCGGGGAGTTCCCATGGAAAAGCAGAGCTCCTCGGCCAAACAACTTAACCTGAACACCCATTTTAGAGAAGTTTTGTTGTTTTGATTTTTGCTTTCCGCTTTGGCTGGATTTGATTTACTAAAGATTCGAGTTTTTTTGAATAGGAGGGAGCTGGTCACACTGCTGGGTAATGTGAAATCACTCCAGCGCTGGACGTGGTGGCGCGCCCCTGTAATCCCTGCACTTGGGAGGCTGAGGCAAGAGGATTGTCTCCAGTTCAAAGCCAATCGGAGCTGTATACCAAGACCCTGTCTCAAAATGAAAGAAAGGAGGAGAGAGGAAGGGGAGGAGGAAATCACACCAGAAACAGACATCAGCCATCTTTTTTCAGGTGGCTAGTCATTGGTTTGGCGGAGTTAAAACTGTTTTGAAATCATGTACCATCAACATGTACTAATAAAAATTTTAAAACTTAAAACTATTTTGAGGGGCTGGGGATTTAGCTCAGCGGCATAAGCACCTGCCTGGCAAGTGCAAGGTCCTGAGTTCAAGCCCCGGTACAAAAAAAAAAAAAATATTTTGAGCATTAGAAGTGTAGATTTGAAGAGTTTGTTGTTTTTTTAACATACTGTTTCAGAGGTGCAGACAAGATCCCTTAGGAAGTTACAACTTTTCCGGATATGGTGGTGCATTCCTGTAATCCCAGCACTTGGGAGATTGAGCCAGGAGAATTCCTGTGAGCTGGAGGCCAGGCTGGGCTACATAAATGAATTCAAGGCCAGTCTGAACAACAGAGCTAAATCCTGTCTCAAAAAAAAAATTAAAAAGAAAAAGAAGGAAGTTACTGCCTTTAAGTCACCAACCTATAGCTCTAGCTTCGTGTTTGTCTAATTAAACAGTGGGCCAACTAAAATCTCTAAAGAAATCAAATGAAGTGCCATGTATAATAGCTGGAGTAATGATTGAAAAAAAATTACAAATAGTTAAAGATAATTCCAGACATTTCCCAGAACTTTGGGCCCCCAAAGTGTGTTTTGCTTTCTACTTCAAAAATTACTCTTGGTAAGAGTAATTAGCTAGATAAGATGTCACATGCCTAGAATCCAAGGTACATAAAAGGCTGAGAGGATTGTATAAATCTTGCCTGGGCAATTTAGTAATTTAGTGAGAACTTGTCTCAAATTTTTAAAAGAACTGGGGATGGCTGGGTGTGGTGACACACGCCTGTAAATCCATGCCAGTACTTGGGTGGCTGAGGCAGGAGAATTTTCCCCAAAAGTTCAAGGTCGGCCAGAACTACATAGTGAAGCCAGGCATGGTAGCTCACGCCTATAATTCCAGCACTCGGGAGGCTGAGGCAGGAGGCTTGTTGCAAGTTCAAGACCAGCCTGAGCTACAAAGTGAGCTCAAGACCTGCCCTAACTGCATAGAGAGACACTGTCTCAAAAAGACAAAAAAAAAAAAAAAAAACTGCATAGTAATATACTGTTTCCAAAAAAAGGGGGTAAAAAAGAAACCAGAGGTAGAGATACAGCTTTGTGCAAAGGTCCTGGCTTAGCCTGAACTACAAAACAAGATTTTAAAAACAACACAAGATATTATTGTATCTTTGAGGGCAAACATTATCCTCTACTTTTTGTGCTTATACCTTATCCCTATGTTTATTCCATATTATACTGTATAGTACTATGTATCTTTTTACTACATTCTAAATCTTAACTGGCTGTTTAAGGTTCCAGTATATACATTATCACCTGTAGCCCAGATAATTTTCAAAACTGCATTCCACGTGCATAATGAGATGGAAGGGAAGGAGGGAAGGGCCTTCCACTTCTGCTCTGCAAGGCAGTGAGTTTCAGCATCATCAGCTGCTCCTCCTCCTTCATATATTCAAGAATTGCTAAGCAGAGAAATTGTGCTAAGAGTTCCCATACAGGGTTGAGCCCCAGATTACCACTCTGATACAATCCTTGATGCCTGCAGGAGGGCACTATCATTAGTGTCCTAGGCTCTGAGATAAGGAGCCTAGCACAAAGCCTTACACTGATGACATACAAAGAGCTTGTAGTCTTCATACCTCAATCTTTCTGAAGCTAGTCTTGTTTGCAAAATATGGATATAAATAAATATAGCCACTTCACACAATTGTGATGACAATTCCATTAAAAGAAAAAGTATTTATGAATTTAGCACACTCTCAGCTCTTGGCCACGTAGCTTCAACAACAGATGAACTCATTACATACCAAAGCTCAGTCCTGAAGGTCATGTCAAAGGGTGTCAAGACAGAGTATATTACTTAGTTTATTCCTAAATGGCTTGGTAATATCTTTTTTAAAATTTTAGCTGACACATATTAGTAATGCATCTTAATGGGGTAGAATGTGATTTTTTAGTATGTGTTATTATGATTTGTGTTTGGATGGTCCCCCAAGCCTCATGCAATCACAGAGGCAGCTGAGTCTAGTATTTGTGATTGGTTTGTTGTCTAGTGCTGGGATTGGTGGTGTGAGTGCTGCACCCACCCAGGAGTGGGTAGCTGGTATACAATATAAGGGAGAAAAGAAGGCATGCTTTTCCCTCTTCACCCTCTTTGCTCTTGTTGCTTGTGGCCATCATGAACAGTGCCCCTTAGCCATGCCATCCTGCCTTGGAGGCAGCTAAATATAGACTAAAACCTCCAAAAACTATAAGCTAAATAAACCTTTCATTCCTTCATTTTACACATCAGGTATTTTGTCTCAACAACTAGAGAAAAGTAAACAAGGTAAAATTTGGTACCAGAAGTGAGGTTGTTGCTGTGACTATACCTGACTATGTGGTTTAAGAGCGTTTAGAAATGGCTTGTGAAAAGAATTTTAAAATGTTCAAAAAAAATTAAAACAAGGGCTGAGGATTTAGCTCAGCAGTATAAATGCCTGCCTGGCAAGTGCAAGGTCATGAGTTTGATCCCCAGTACCAATAAAAAAAAAATTTTTAATTAAAAAATTTAAAATTTTAAAAAATTAAAAATAAAAAAATAAAATGTTCAGAGATGTTGCCTAAAAGAGTAGCCCTAGAACAGCTAAGGCTGTTCTGTATGGGAGATTCTGGTCAGAGCTCAGAAGACTAGAAAACCAGTAAAGACCAGGCTCAGAAAGTTTCTGCTAAAAAGGACTGCAATGGGTACTAGACTCCAGATTATATGTGTTATGGCCTGACAAAAAGTTTGTCTGTACTTTGCTCATGTCCAGAGACTTTGCTAGAGACTACGATTAAAGATGGTAGACTAATTAATCTGGCAAAGGGAATTTCAAGCCAGTGAAATATTGAGGCCATGGCATGGTTATTGTTGGGGCTTTTAGCTAGATTTATGTTGTGAACCAAGAGTAAAGAGCCCAGCAGGATGACATAAAACATTGTGAGTTTGACAAAAAAATAAATTAATTAATTAATAATAATAATAAAAAGGCTTCAGTAAAGCTGTGGAATATAAAAATAAAACTGAGATCGCCATTTGTGAAAAGAAACCAAAAATAAAAAACATGGCCTGGTGGCATCACAGAAAATGATGGGTCTCCATACTTTGCAGCCCCAAAACTGCAAAAGTAAAAGACTTTGCTTGGAAGAAAAAGCTGCAGAGCACCGTGTTCCAAAATGGTGGTGGAGAACACTTGAGGTTCCAAAATGGCACCAGCTGCACCAGGTTCCAAAATGGCAGTGACATAAAAATGTGTTCCTCACTGCCATGACCCATGTGGCCCTTGAAGTTCTTGGGGTGAAAGACTGTGAGATGATAAGATGAAAAAATAAAAAAGAGACAAAGCTGGGGTCAGAGGGAGTCCTTATCCTCCTATGGGAGGAAAGGAACTGTTCAACCAATGTAGCATGTTTATTTATATACAGGGAAGGATGATGTCAGTTTCAACCTCTCTGCCTAGCAGCCCATTGCTTGGATTGTCTATGCACTTGGTGTTTTTCTGGGCTGTAGCAACTTTTTCACATGACTTGCCCCAGTTGCTCTTTGTTTATGGGATAGTCATGCCCCTGCCATGCTGCAGCCCTGCATGTTCCGCTTCAATGACTTTCAACATAACCCTCTTTTTTGTTTTATGGTAGTACAGGATGGGTGGTCAGTTGAAGCTGGAGGAGCTGTGTTGGAGAACTCTGTAGATCTTTTTATTTTAAGTGCAGTCCAAGGATTTTAAGTCCCTGCATTCCACAATTCAAACCTTGTGCAATCCATTAACCCTTAATAGTAGTCAGCTACCAGTATAGCTGGTAACTGTCAGAAGGCATTAGTGATGTGAGTTGTTTTTTTTTATAACTAACGTATACTATGGCATTGTTTTATACACCTCTAATGTACATTTTCTGCAGGATGTTCAAGACCAAGTTAAGGTGAGACCTGTTTTAAATACAGTTTTTGTTATCTATCGAGGTCAGTTAAGTCTCTTCAGAAACCTTGGAACTAACTATAGCACTTCTGTTAGTGTCAGCCATTTGGATGAGTCACAGCCATTGATTGACCAAATTGCTTTCTATGAAAGCTTGGGAGACTTTTCTCCTAGTGACTCTCCTTAAGCAACTACACATTGATGATCACTTTCCTCATGTGGTCTCACAATCTCCTTAATCAGAAGACCAGAGACTCACTGAGTATAGGATGTTGCAGCAGAGGTTCTCTAATGTTCTGGGGTCCTCACTAATGTTTGAGGGCCAGGGCCAAAATATTGGCTATCCTCTTAGTCCTTCTATTGCAGTAATTTTTGGTCTCTAAGCCTCAGTTGTTGAACATCCAGAAGAAAAGATGGTAACAGTACAATGTGGTAGAGGCAGTAAGCTTAGCATTTTTTTTTGAAGGTAGTAAAATACAACAGAACAAGATGGAACAAAGCCAATTGAGACAGTGTAGTGAAATTGGTATAGAACTTCACAGCAGGTGAAGTTCTGTTCACACCAGGATAACAGTAATAGGTACCATATTATATCTTGTTTTCTTCACAATAGTTGTTCTTTCAATCAGGTATAGCAAAATCAAAGGAAATACAGAACATTATAGAATTTATCAAAACAGAATATTGAATAGAGCAATACCATTAAACAGAACAAAGCAAAACAGTGATAAAGCTATTTGCCTTCAAAGAGATGGTAGAAGGAAATCCCTCTTATTTGCTATATTGCATATAGTCAACCTCACAAGAGATGCTCAGATCTCTGGCTCCCACTTGCTAATGGGGGGGTGTGGGGGAGTAGGGGTTAGGGTTAGGGTTAGGCTTGGTTTCCCAGTGCCCTAAGTTCCAACGTAGCGCAGACCTCAGGAGACGCTGATGGTTCTCACCCTAAGGTGACAGTGGCTTGCCAGGCCACGGCCACTTACTGGGGCACAAGCTGGCTGCTTCAAGCTTAGCATTATTATCTTATCTAAATATCAAGCATCTTAGACCATTAAATGAAACTGTTATTTTCTATTAAACATGAATGTTTTAATATTTGAATATCTATAGAATGTTAACAGTTACACATTTTACACAGAAAATTAAAAATCAAAACCATACCTGATATTATAACATGAAAATCATGATGACATTTTTTAACACGCTTTAATTTGTATTTTTTGTTGTTGTTGTTTTCTTTTTGAAACAAAGTCTCACTCTGCAAGTCAGGTTGGCCTTGAGCTCACTTTGTAGCCCAGGTTGATCTTCAACTTGCAATGATCCTCCTGCCTCAGCCTTCCAAGTGTCCTGGCTTTCAATCTGCATTTTTGACATGCTACCTTCTCTTTGGTTAATCATCCTTATCTAATACATAAAAGCTTTTACCTAAGTTGTTGACCATTAGTGGGATATAATCTCATAAGTCTTTGTTAAAGGCAGAGGTCTGAATCTGAAACAAAATTTTGTCACCATAAACAATCCCTGTTTTACATTTTGAAAGACCTATACATCTGGAGGCATGAATACATGAATATACTATGAGGTGAATAACAGTCAGTCATAGCCATATGAAACCTTTGTATCAGAGCATCTTCAAATCAAAAGCCTTATTGTATTATTTCTTTTGATGATAGCTAATGTGAACATATTATAATAATATTTTATATAATTTTAGTTGAGGTATCTCCCACAAGGCTATGGAGATCAATGGGGTCTCCAATCAATGAACAAGAACTGGTTAAAAATGTTACCAGGCAGGTGCTTTGTTATTCATCATTTGGAGTCCTGGCCAATAACCCCAAACTCAAAGGATTTTTGTTTAATTATCTTTTTTTTTTTTTTTTGGTACTGTGGATCAAAGTCACAACCTTGCGCTTGTAAGGCAGGAGCTTATGCCAGTGAGCTAAATCCCCAGCCTGTTTAATTATCTTAATATAAATTTTTCATGACTCAGGTAGGGGATTTAACTCAGAGGTTGAAGTACCTATCTGGTAAGCTCAAGGTTGTGAGTTCAATCCCTGGTACCAAAAAAACCCAAAAAAACAAAAAATTGATGACTCATGAAAAACCCAGTTATCAGCCAGGTGTGGTGGCTCATGCCTGTAATCCCAGCACTTGGAAGGCTGAGGCAGGAGGATCTTTGTGAGTTCAAGACCAGCCTGGGCTACAAAGTGAGCTCAAGGCCAGCCTGAACTGCATAGAGACCCTATCTCAAAAAGACAAAACAAACAAACAAAACCCAATTATAACATTTAACACATTATTTTTGAACAGTCAGAGACTCTCAAGTTATGATAAACAATATAGATTATACTTACACAACCAATTTTAGCATCATTTTGAGTAGCTGGGAACCAAGGTGGAAGCATGCTTTCTAAATCTATAGCCCAAATAAACCTTGATACCTTGATTAAATGATCAAAAATACAAAAGAAAAAAAATTTTTGTGAGTGTGTACCAGGGATTGAACTCATGACCTCATGCTTGCCAGGCAGGCACTTATGCCACTGAATCCCCAGCCCCAAGAGAAAAATTGTTAAGCTCAAATAGAAGAACAGCTGTTCACAGAATGGGCAAATGGACAAACATGGACAAACTATCTGTACAGATTGGGACAGATAGAAACAAGCACACAGCTTATTGGGGGTCTGTGAGAACTCTCTAAGTTCCCCAGGAGTTATTTATATACTTGTATCACACCCCTTTGTTGAACTAGCTCCATTCTTAGTCCCCTGTGTTCTTGGGGCTGGAACACCTGTCACCTCCAGCACCCCATGCCCTCAGGGTGTTTCTCAAGCACTCCATCCCACTTGGGCACTCCTGTATGGGCACTTGTGTTTTGGGCTCCACATGTGTGAATGATGTAACTCATTTCACTCCCAATAACTGCTTACAAACAGACTGGACAAACAGATAACAGATATACAAACAGACTGACAAACATCTTACAAAATCAGAGTGCAGTCAAATATATTTTAGACAAATTGAATTACACTAAATTTTTACAATTATAGAATTTGTAATTATAAATGGACTAGTCAGATTTATTGTAAGTCATTTAGCGTAGATCTCTTATAAAAGAATTTGAAAAAGGACAAAAATCTATCCGGGTGTGGTGGCTCATGCCTGTAATCCCAGCACTCGGGAGACTGAGGCAGGAGGATTGAGTTCGAGACCAGCCTAGGCTACAAAGTGAGCTCAAGGTCAGCCTGAACTGCATAGAGACCCTGTCTCAAAAAGAAAAAAAAAAGAAAGAAAGAAAGAAAAAGGACAAAATCTATAAACAACATGTATTTTGTATTTTATCTTGAGAATACTAGTAACTTATGTGTCCCTTTCTTTCATTAAACTTCAGTTTGGTTATCTCTATATACTGATTACCTATTTAGACCTTTGGTTTTGTTTTTGGTTACCATCTCCTGGCTATCCTGGGTCAATTAAGGTTGGTTTTAGCTTCATCCTTTTCAGTCATTTGTATGGTTTCTGAGACATCACTGCCATAGGACTGAGCATCTGCTTCTTGAGAGGTGGAATCAACTCCTTCTCTGGGTTCAGATCCATGATATAATTCTGGCACCCAGATAGGCCATTTAGCATTTCCTGGAAAAACATAAGCATACGCTGGACCCCAAGTTAGCACTAGACTGGAGGCTTTTATTATCCAGTATGAAGATCTTTCCAAAGGACTCTTTTTAGCCTTTATTTGGTTGCATTATCTTTATGCTGCGGTAGTTACATTTTTATTAGAATTTAAAAGTTTTGAATGAGGGCTGGGAATTTAGCTCAGCAGCACAAGCATCTGCTTGGCAAGTGCAAGGTCATGAGTTCAATCCCTGGTTTTGAATGATATATACTGCCAAGTGAAATTATGAGGTGAACTCTCCCTTTTGTTTTTGAAATTTAAATTGTGAGTGCATTTAACTGTTTTTAGATCTGATGATTATAAGGAATTTTTGTGGTAAGGTACAGAGAAAAACAAATGCATTTGTATTTAGGCACTTGGAGCAGCTCTCTGTTGCCCTCATGACATGCAGATTGTACTCCTGCTCTGGTCTGAAGGCCCCGCTGTTGTTGGGGATCTGAGTGCGGTGCAGTGTAAACTTTAGATGCATAAAGTGCAGGTGCAGGCAACAAGGAAAACCAGGGTGGCTCCGGCATGCCAGAGCTCTGTCCCACCTCTTTGGAACCTTGTCTTGCCTTCCGGGCCCTGGGCCTAGTGCTGCAGTGCTGCCTGTGGGCCAGCCATCAAAAGGCCCCAGCAGAGTTTGCTCCTCAGCACCCAGGAGGCAGGGCTGCAAACCCCAACTCTGCAGTGCAGGTCCCACCTCACAAGCCAGGCCAGGCCACTCCAGGGCAAGTTCTCTGTGCCTTACATCATTTATATGTATTTTTAAAGGCAAAAGTCTGAAATGGTTTTAGAACCTGATGGCTAGAAATCAAATCTTGGAATGTCTCTCTCATTCACTGAAAGAAGTCTTCTCCACACCCATGTGCTTGCTATTCTAAATTGATCATATATTTGTAACTCAAAAGCAAGTGAGTTGCACGTGGCAGCAAAAGCACTCCTTGTATTCCTCCAGGTTAAATCAGGTTAGCACTTTTACTAGGGTGAGAAACATTACTCACATCTGTAGATCTGTATTTGTCACATCCAGAGGCCACACCATAGACCAATGATATTGGGCAATAATTGAAGCATTTGTTCCTGTGTCTAAAAGCCCTTTAAATGCTTTTTCTTTAATTATCAATTTAATTTTGGGGTGGTTCTGCTTAATCTGTTGAACCCAATAAGTATCAAAAGATCCAAACCTCTTAGATACCCTTTCTTTATTTATAGATTTTCCAATTTTTGTCAAAGGAAGAATAACCAACTGAGCAAGATAAGAACAGGGCAGGTTAGAAGTGTTTTGAGTAGATTGAACCATAACCTTGATTTCCCCTTGCAACTGAAATAAGACACATTGCTTCTTCATCTTTTTTTTTTTTTTTTTTTTTTTTTGGTACGGTGGATCAAGCTTACTACCTTGCGCTTGCCAGGCAGGCACTTATGCCACTGAGCTTAAATCCCCAGCTTTACCTTTCTTGTCTGAGCCAAACTCCAGGCTCAGTTCAGCTCTTTGGTTCTCTCCCCTACTTGGAGGCTTATGAGAAGTAGTGAGAAGGGCAGAAAGTTTCTCCTGTCAAATAACCCTTTAAAATCCAGAGGTTCAACTAGATTTGTGTTGGTTTGTTTTTACCCTAGTCTTGCTAAGCTATTTTCCAATTTCCTCCCAAGTATGTAAATTTACAATTCCTACTTCTGGAAACAAACTTGAGAAATTTAGCAAACTGTGTAATGTCAGTGTATTGAAAACTAAAATTAATTTAAGAAAGCAAAGAAGACCTAAATAAACATAGTTACATTAATTGCAAATTTGAAACAAGTATCCCTGAAGTAAACAATTTTGAAAAACAATAGTTTGAGAATTTACATTACCAGATATCAAGACTTACTACAAAGCCATAATAAGACAGTGATATGTTGGAGCTGGCCTATTATCGGCTCATGAAAGCCAATTATTGAATTTTTAGATTTTAAAGGTTAGTTGTCATTATATTGGTTATTTGAAATTGGCTTTTGTGAGAATATTTTGTGAACAGAAATTAACAAACCTTGAATCAGGACCACATTACCCCTCAGCCACTAGGAGCCTACTGGGCCAAGCAAGGCCGGGCCATCTCAGGAAAGCTGCCCGAACTGTAGCACCCCTACTCTTTGGCAGGGCTGTTACAGGCCCTGCTGGAAGTTTTTCTTCTGAAACAGGAAGGTCTTTCACATCAGTTCTGAGTTTACATTGAGTGGCCCAATGACATCGATGTCTACACTTTGGACAGATGGTAGAAGGTTTTGTTGAAGGAACAGATAGTGGCTGTGTTGCCCCCACAGGTACAGCAGCAAGACTATTGCAAAATGCCTCCTCCCCCTGCAACAAAAACAAGTGGCTTTGTTTTTTCTCTTTCTTTAGGCTGTGAACTGATGACCTGAGTGACTATAATTTGTCTCAGACTAAGTTTAGCAACCTGGTAGATATGCTGAAAACCCTCCACCTGTTTGGCTTCTTTTAACATCAATTGCAAGGGAGATGGAGAAAATGGCTCTACTCCCATAGAGGCAAAAGTTTTTAACCTATGACGCAGAGAAATTTCTCTGAGTTGAAAAGGTGTAGATAGGCACTTGTGGCCCCATTAAAAATACTTGGTTTTGTAAAAGAATTTGCAGCAAAGTTCTCCTCTTTTTTTTTAAATAAATTTTATTTAAAGAGAAAAAAAGCAAAACAAAAAAGGGCAGCAACAATACAGAATTCAAAAAAAAAAACAACACTAAGAAATCACTAGTTGATAAATTACATACTGTCATCTTAGAAATAGTTGTTCAAGTTACAAAATTAAAGCATACAAAGTGGACATTCAAACAGAAGCTCACTTTTCTTGAGCTTTCTTCGGTAGCCCAGCTAAGCTGGCAAGTGATTCAAGCAGTTTACCTTCAACTCCAGCTGAGTGACCTAGCAGAGCTGACCAATTTTTTTTCTGGAAAAGAAGTGAATCAGTTTTGTCCAATTCAAAGTCCTCAACTTGACACATTTGATCCATTGTTTTGGCAGAGTGTCCACTTTTGTTCTCAGTGATATGCAAATGTTGCAGGTTCTGAAGCAATCCTATTTCTATTGGAAACATTGAAATGTAGCTTGCATCTAAGCATCTGAGTTTCTGTAAACTAAATACTGCCATTGATAAGGATTAGTTTGTTGTTGGAGAAATAAAGTGACTCCAAGTTTCTGACATGGGTAATGGAAGGAGGAATGGCAACAATTTTATTATGCCATAATTTTAAACAAGTCAGTCATCTGTTTTTTGTTTTGTTTTGTTTTTTGTTTTTTTGTCTTTTTGAGACAGGGTCTCGCTATCCAGTTCAGGTTGGCCTTGAGCTCACTTTGTAGCCCAGGCTGGTCTCCAACTCACAATGATCCTCCTGCCTCAGCCTCTCGAGTGCTGGGATTACAGGTGTGAGCCACCACACCCAGTGAAACCAGTCATTTTAAATGCTGGAAACTCATGGTCTCCTCCGTGTGTGTTATATGACTTTAAATCCAGTTCTTATAAATTGGAGAGGCTTAAATAGCATGTGGGATTGTGTGGAACCACTCAGACTGCTTCAAAGCTCAGGGGTGTCTAAGGACACCTGAGGATATAACCCTGCTTGTCTCACAGCAGGATACAGTTATGTAACCATGACCTAACACAGTTAAACATGCATGGGCCAGCTATGGCACTATACAAGAATGTAAATACAACAACCACCAATATAAGAATTATACAATAGGGCCAGGGATTTAGCTCAGTGGCTTGAGTGCCTGCCTGGCAACTGCAAGGTCATTACACCCCCCCCAAAAAAAAAAAAAGAATTATACAATAAACTGGGCATGGTAACACACACCTGTAATCTTAGAACCTGGGAGGCTGAGGCAGGACGATTGCTGCAAATTCAAGGCCAGCCTGGGCTAGGAAGTGAATGTAGTGAACTGCAGTGACACTCTGTCTCAAAAAGACAAAAAAATAATTATACAATAAAGACACAGGAGGCTCTTGTGTTCTTGTACTTTTTTTTTTTTTTTTGAAACAGGAATCAAACTCATGACCTTGTGCTTGCCAGGCTGGTCTTGTGCTGCTGAGCTATATCTACCTGGCCTCTGCTCTTGTACTGTTATGCTCTGCTCTGTTTCACACTGCCCACTGTTGTTGCTGATCTTGCACATGAAAATTTCCTTTGGGCCCCCTGAGCAAGCCAACAGGGATTCTTTCTAGTTCACAGTTCTGAAGTTCCAGTGTATGGAAATCTGATATCAAACTAAGTGGAAGACCCTTTGAACTGAGTTGGAAGGCAACTGTTTATTATGTTTATTATTTGGGTTGATGGGACCAGGATCAAATCATCAGCCATGAGTCAATTTTGAGTTTAGTTTTTATAGGGTTGCAAGCTGGAATACAAAAGCCAACAGTTGATGTCAGGTCATATGTTATCAAGCAGATTTGTTCCAGGCCGATTTATTTAAAAAGGCAAGAGAAACTAGGGAGGAAGCTGGGGCTCAGGGGGTGGTTGACTAGTTTATCTTGGCTGGACATTCCTTGAAAACAGAATATGTTTATATGTCAGACAGTAAAAGCAGTCCAGATGGATGTGGTCAGACTGAGTCAGCTCAGACTATCTTTCAGTTGCAGCTCAAGGCTAACTAAATCTAATGGTCTGTGTGGTGGGCTGGGTGAGCACATCTTGTTTTAATAGAGACTTAGACTATTGATTTTTAACTTTTCTGCCACAGTCCCCCTCCCCCTTTTTTAGGGGAAAGGTTCTTCTTTAGTTTCCTCAGTTGTAAGGAGCTGATAAGCAGGGATAACTGTTAAGAGGAGCTGGCAGTGTATGGCCTCCAAGCATTCAGACAGAAATTGGGTCAGGATGCAGATCACACAAGGACCTAGAAGGAGGATCATCAGAATTGTTAGAGTACCAAGAATGATATTTATACAGGAGAGAACAAAAACAGCCATCTAATGGTGTCTTGGTTACTTTTCTCTCATTGCTGGGACAAAATACCCAAAACCTCAAATTAAGGAAGGAAGGTTTATTTTACGAACAATTTATGGAGGTTTCAATCCATAATCAGCTGGCTCAAAGGCAGAGTAATACGGCACAAGGGCAACAGTTCAAAGTGACAGAGACAGCTAAGCAACAAGAGCAAAAGGGGGAAGAGCAAGCTTCTTTTCCAGTGTTACAAAGTAAGGGTCCTGGCACCCTGCTGAATTTCTTTAAACTTCTGATCTTCTGAAACTGACACAATGAACAATATCCTAAAGCCTTAGCAACTTGTCCTCTGCATCCCAGGATGTAGAGCTGTTGAGTCACTTAATTAAGCTTCTAGACTTCTGAAGTTGACACAATAGATCAACCATACCAGATGGTGTTTCCTTCTGTCAGAGCTGTGATCCTGAGAGTGAAAGTGAACACTGAAATTAACAAGATAAACAAGAGGAACTAATAGTCAAACTGAGTAACAGAATGAGTCACTTAAGACATGTACTCCTGTGGAGGATGTCCATTCAATCTTCGGCCATGCTTGGACTCATCAGTTTCCAGTGTGGTGTAAGCAAGGCTTTGAGTTCATTGTCTCTTCACCATGGTCTTTAGGAGACTTGTCTCATCAGGATAGGCCTTTCAACAATCCTTGGGATAAGCCGGCTTCATCTTGGAGTGATAAATCCAGGGCTGGATCTCTGCAATTTTTGTTGTGGTGGGGGTAGTCAAAATAATAGGGGCCTTTTAAAATTGAGGACAGGGGATCTTTTTTTTCCAATCTTTATTTCAAACCATATTGCCTGGACTATAGATATGAGTAGGTGTATGCACAGGTTCACAGCAGAGAATGAACTTGGCAATTTTGATAACTGTATGGACCACACAGAGTTTATACATCAACTGTCTTCTGCATGGGCATGGAACTTCCTCACTTTCTCAAACAGGGTTTTGACCTGTTCTCCATCTTTTTTGTCCAAGACGGTCATGCTGGGAACTTCAATTACAAGCTTTTCAGCTGAGAATGTGAAGCCAGTTTTGTTGATCACTGGAGTGCTGGCACTGGGGTTCCCCTCATCATTGCTAGTGGACACATACTTTGGTAGAGTCTGAGCACCTGTTCTTTATTTTCCTCTGACTCTTCACGTTGTCACAGACAATGCTTTAATAGTCCAAGGAGATTCAAAGCACTTTCCTAATACTGAAACAAATTTCCACTTTTGAGCATGTTTTGTATTTTTTTCGTCTTTTTTGAGACAGGGTCTTGTTATGCAGTTCAGGCTGGACTTGAGCTCACTTTGTAGCCTAGGCTAGTCTCAAACTCGCAGTAATCCTCCTGTCTCAGCCTTTGAGTGTGTTTTGGGATATGTGAACCACAAGTTACTACTGACCATGAGAATAATAGTATGGATAAGAGCCAGATATGCAAAGTATTTAGAATTTCATGGAAAGGCCAGATTAGAACACATTTGATTAATATATATTGCTGAAAATTCATGTTTATTTTTCAGCCTGTTGGGATCTTCCCGTTCTTTGCCTCCTTATTTGGAGCTGTGGAATCTGGATGTGACTATGTGGCTCTGAGAAGTATGTCAGGTGTCACAGCAGATGTACCAAAGTAAATGTCACTTGTTATCCACCCATCTTCAACTTGGTCAATGGCTGCTTCCAATTTCAGGACTTCAGTGGTGACATCAGTATGTCCTGGTAGCATGTGTGCCTTTGAATTTACAGAAGGTGGTAACACTGACAAGCAGACCACCTATCTTTGGTGAATTACAGTTCCTGCAAAAGAAGGCTACCATCAACATACCAACAGCCAGGTAATCCATTTGCATGTCCCACCATAGTTTCAGGATTCAGTAAGTTGGCTGAATGTCATTAAGCAAAGCAAGGGTAAAGATTCCTTCTTCCAAGTATCTCATGGGACCTCCAAGATGATATAGGGAAAATGGTAGATGTTAAATACACCAAGTTTGTGCCCCTCAATGTGGAAAAATGAATTCTAAGGAACAACAGAGATTAAGAGTAGGAAAATTTATTGGAGAAAATGAATGGGGAATAGGAATGGGAGAATGTGGAATAGGAATAGCTCCTGAGAGGAGGAGTCCCAAATGGGTTGTCCCACATGTGCTTACATTCTGAAATCAGTGGAAACATCTAACCTTAACCTTAATGAGCTCAAGCACAGTCTTTAACCTTATCATGAGATTAACCAACTAAATTTAGAGTCCGATATTCCCACATACCAGCTTCTGCCCAGGTTGCTACACCATTAATTCTTTCTAGGGACCATTTGTTGTCTTTGTAGTCTATTTTTTTTTTCATTTTTAGAGCTTTATTTACAAAATTTCAGTTCAGTCTGCTTTAGTATCGTTATTGATAAAATGCCTACAACTGCAGTACTAGCTAAGATACATTGATTTCAGCTTTACATAAAATCACTACTCCACTTTCCTATCTCTGTTTGGTTCTGAATGCAGGTTTAACAGACAAACATAAAATGAAAAAGAAAAACTTATAATGTACAATGACTTAAAACACTTTTTTTTGTATTTTAGGGTTTAGAATGAGATTACTTATCAAATACTTGCTACTTACTATTGTAATCCCAAATACTGTGTACAGTCATCTAAGTATTGTAATCCTCTTTCTAGTTTTCCTCAACAATCCAAAAGGTTATATTTGTAATCCTATTGAGACATTAATGGAATCCCAGCAAGTTAATTCCGATCTACCACCACCAATGCAACCCATGGCGGAGAGTAAAGACACCAAGACATATTTCAAGTTTAGGGCAACCAAGGGGTCCTAAATCCAATCCCCGTGAGGATGTGCAGACAAAGGCCTTGATCTTAGCCCTCTCCCAGAATTTATTATCTTGTGAAGAAGGGGGATGGTTCAGGGATGAGTGACAGTGAGGATGGCAAGAATTCCATAGGTAACTTGAGCTGGCTGGCCAGGTGGGGAGAAAGGCATCTCTCTAAATTGCAGAGATAAAGATATGCAGAAGAATCAATTCACCTGTTCTGATCTGCGTTGTTCTTTCCTCTTTTGTTTTATTCTCTGTAAAATAAAATATTAAGGTTGCAACTATATTGTTTTGGGAGGCTGTCCTTCGGTTTCTGATATGCAAACTCTTCTGCCCTGGGGAGTCATAGCCTCTTTATTTTGAGGTTCCTACCCAATTGACATTCCCAGAGCTATTAGCTCTAACATCCCACTGTGCTCATATCCCTTACATGGAGAACACTATGTAAAGGATATGAGCACTATGCGAGGAAACTGGACTGTTGACTTTAGAGATACATACCAGTGCGTTGGCTAGCCTTATTTGCAATGCTTAGAGCCAACTGAAGAGAGAAGGAAATACCATAGCCAGCTCTCTACATATCAGTATAATGAAGTAAGTCTCCAAATAATCAAAGCTGCAGTAATTGTTTTGCATTCAAGGGGAATCACTGGAGTTGTCTCCCAGACTTACAAAATTCCAGGAAATGGGATACTTACAGATGAAGGTTTAGTTTATCTGAGATTCATAATATAATATCTATAATGGCTTTAGAAGAATGCAAATAACCTTTGTAAACAGTATGTATTGATAATTTTATGATAAACTTGTACCTAACATCATGCTGAGGAATTAAGATTTCTCTACATTTTTTACAGTTTTATTATTTTTTCCTTGGTTTAGTTTTAACTTATTCTGTAAGTTGAGTCACAGTCTTGCTCCCATATTAAAGCGGTTATTACTATTGTAACATGTAATAACCAGTACCCATGGAAATCCAAAACCCTGGGGTTCTTTTCTTGTTTTTTTCTCTTTCTTTCTTTTTTTTTTTTTTTTGAGACAGGGTCTCACCAAGTAGTTCAGGCTGGCACTGAACTTACTATGTGGCCCAAGTTGGTCTTGAACTCCAGGCAATTTTCTTGGCACAGCCTCCCAAGTACTGCGATTATATGCATGTGCCACCACATCCAGCCACACTGCTCTTTTTTTTTTTATGATCTAATAAACTTTATTTTTAAAAAATACTGCTCTTTTTAAATACTCTGTTAATATTCAGTTGAGTCTAATGTACCTATGGTTAATTATATGACTCAGTAAAAAATCCTTTATTCAAGAATGTTATCTGAAGTTGAAATACAGGTATATTGGGCATAGAAGAAAAATGTCATTGGTTTAAAGTAAATTGAGGTAGTTTCACTGCAAATAAATCATCAAATGCCTCATTTTTGTTTTAAAACAAAACAAAGCGATAACAAAAAGAAATCACTGGGGCCGGAGATTTAGCTTAAGTGGCATAAGTGTCTGCCTGGCAGGCGCGAGGTCGTGAGTTTGATCGCTGTTTAAAAAAAAAAAAAAAAAAAAAAAACACTGGCAAATCATCACTAACGATTTTTTTTTTTTTTTTTTTGGTACAGGGGAATCATACGACCTTGTGCTTGCCAAGCAGGCACTTGTGCCGCTGAGCTAAACCCCTGGCCCTATCACTAACAATTTTAAAGTTGATCCACTACCATTAAGTAGGAAAGTTATTATAAAAATGCTATGTAATTCTATTCATCGAATACATTTCTCTGCTGAGATGTTTAACACATCTTCATATGTACTCTCTCCTATTTCTGGTAAGTTGCCCCAAACTAGGGAGTTTATACCAGTGGAGTAGTCTGTTAATACCGTTAACTCCCTGGCTGTGAAACACCCAGAGGTGTCCGTCACTGCAGGAAAGAAGCCAGGAACTGCAAAAAACAATCACTTGATAACCACATTTTACACACGCAATGTTCTTTAAAAAAAAAGTAAAGACCAAAACCATGCTATGTCCTTCAGTTTATACTTGCAGATTTCAGTGAAACAGCATCTTCCAATGCAGTCCACTGCATGGGAGCGCGGGACGTCTGTAGAGAAAGGTCCATGTCAGTGTCAGCCAGCAAGCCGCTTTCATTCCCCTTAAGCTGAGCCCTGGTTTACAAAATTTGCAAAATTTGTAGTCCTTGAAACTATAAATGCCGGTCGTCATACCGTCTCACGGAGAATGAGGTGCGGGATTTTTGAAGAAGCAAACAAGAATAATACCCATCCTACTTTGATTCTCCCTGTAAAAGACAAGACGAAAAGAAGCTGCGATATCTCGGGCTCTTCTCTAAATGCAAAATCTAGGAAGGAACAGGATGTTTGCTGCTTTGAAGGGTGAAAGTACCATTCATTGATTGGGAACAGCCGGAAGCAGCCAATCTGGCTTCTTTTTAACTCTTGGGGAGAGGGCAGCGGTGAGAGGGAAGGAGCAGATGAAGTTGGGGACGCTCCTCCTCCTCCCCCTGGAAGCAGGTTCCCTACGGGGGCGGGGGTCGCTTTGGAGACTGCATCCCCGTAGGAGTAGCTCGTGAACAGTTCTTTGGGCCCACTTTCCTATTTTTACCACCCCTTGACCTTCGGCCCGGTCCGGCGCACGCGGGACACCAGAGTCTGCGCTGCGGCGAGGGACTGGGCAGAAATGCGGCCAGAGCGGCCCCAAGGTGCGGGCCCTGTTACTCCGCTGGGAACCGCGAGAGGCTGTGACCCACGCATCCGACAGGCGTGGGAGTCCCGCCGTCCAGGCTTCACAGGCATCGAGGACGCCTGCAGAGAACCGGGGGCCGCTCGGGAGGAACGGTGCGCCCGCTGAGGAGCCCTCCCTGCGTGTTACTGGAACACTGGCCTTTCCCGCGAGCGGCAGGGGCTCCCTGAGCGAGGCCCTCCACGCCAAAGCCGGGGTCCGCGCCGCGGGGTCGAGAGAGCTGTGGTACGGGGCTCCACGCGAGGCCGGGAGGGCTCTGGATACGGTGCCTGCCGTACGTCAAAATATAAGGAAACGGTACTCGAATTTGGGAGATGAATTTGTTTGTCTGTTAAATCTCCTTATTTTTAAACGATGCTCAAATATACGAGCTCTACGGCTACTTTTGATAGGCTCACTCGCCCGCCTTAAAACAGCGCCACCGAGCTCGGCCGCGCCCCGCCCAGCGACCCCTTGGGTCCCTCCTCCAGGCTGCGTTATTCCGCTCCCTTGCCCCAGGACCCGCCCATCCGCTTCCCGAAGGGTCTGTGGGCGCTGACTCACTTCCTCCTTAAGTGATTGGTTGCTGTGCGTGTCATTCCGGTGCCCCAGCCCCCCCATTGGCTGGTTTCCCTCGCAGAGCGTCACGCTGCCGAAGTGCTTTAGGGCCTAGTGTCGCGAGAGGAGCTAGGGAGTATATGTCGCAGACGGTTGTTATCTACGAGCTCCGATGATGGCGGCGGCGGCTGCGGAAGGTGCAGTTGTGACCATAGTGACCGAGTCAGATGCCGACAGCAACGGCGAATTGCGTGAAGTCGGAGGAGTCGGAGCAGTGGGCCAAGAGAAGGACCAGGCCACCAAAACAGCGGAGGCCGCGGGGGACAGCGAGGAAGACGGGGAGGACGTATTCGAGGTGGAGCGGATCCTCGACATGAAGACCGACGCGGTGCGTGGCTGGGATGCGGGAGGCAGAGCAGCCTGCGGCTCTCGCGGGGCGCACCCACGATTGTGGCCTCAGGCCTGAGTGCGAACTGCGGCCCAGGGTGGGGCCGCCGCTGGCGGGAGGCGGGCGGGCGCTCCGGTGTGTGGTTTGAAGTGGAGCCTCTGGTGAGGTTTCTCCAGCCACACCTTCCATTGTTTCCCAAAACGGAATCCGTTCCTGGTGTCAAATCATTAAGTCATTCGTTCCATAATAAAATCTTGGTGGCACAAAAAGGCGTTTCACTTTTTAAAATTTTTTACTTTTTGTGATAGTGTGTCGCATTGTATTTCAAGCTGGCTTGGGCTCGCTGTGTAGTTCAGGCTAGCTTCAAAGTTGCAGCGATTTTCCTGCCTCAGCCTCCTGAGTGCTGAGATTACTGGCGTGCGCTGCCGTGCGGGCTCGAAGTTGTGCAGTTTAAAGACCTTCCAGACCTGCGGAGTGGCATCATTTCTCTACTCTGCACTGTAACCGCACAGTAAATATGAATTTCCCGTCGCCCAGTAACGCACTTTTCTCTAAGGACCTGGACTCTGTTTCCTCCCCAGAGAATTACCACTCTGTCTCTCGCAGCTTCGGATCAATCTCTCTGGGAGAGTCTGTGACCCTGATTCCCTGATAATGTCTCATCTGTGTCCTAATTACACTTCGCGTGTGTCCTTTGAGGTCAAAGCGTTCTCTTTCCTATCCTTCTCTGAAGGGGCTCCTTTAACTTGTGGGATGTGATTCTCACTAATTTTACCTCACTGGTACTTACTTAGTCCAATGTCTAACATGCAGTCACTCTTGATGTTTATCAGATTATTAAATGAGTGAACGAATTGTGAGTTTGGAGGGAAAAGGAGAAGCATGGAAAATAAGAACCGAAGTCTGTTAGTAGATAGACGTAAGGTGACTGACCAAAGACCCCACACAGTGATCAGTCCTTGTATTCCTTTGTTGTCTCTTATTTCTCATTCTTCATGTGCCGCCTTTGTTTTTTGGTCCATTCAGTAAACTTTTTAATCAACTACTGTCTACCATTTGTCTTGGCCCTATGATATAGAGATTAATCAAAGGCATTCACAGTTCCTGATGTTGGAAAATTCTGTCTGGGGGAATTGAATAATCAATATCCAACATCACTGTTATTATCACTTGCAATACAGTAAAGGTAATTTATTTACATATGTATTCGTTGGTGCTGGATGATGTTAAACCTTGCCTCTGTGTTTACCACTGAACTACACTTCCATGCAAAGTAGAATTTTTTTTTTAAGTTTTTTTTTTTGTTTTTTTTTTGTTTTTGGTGGTACTGGAGGTTGAACTCATGACCGCCTCACACTTGCCAGTCGTTTAAGCCACTGAGCTAAATCTAAATCCCTGGCCTGTTAAGTTGTTTTTTTATGAGTATGTTTGCTGTACATAATGATTACATTCATTGTGGAGAGTTGGTCTCTACATAATACAACTTTTTTTTACTTCCCCTTCAGACTTTTTTTTTTTGGAGACATGGTCTTGCTATGTAGCCTCTGGCTGGCTTTGAATCGCTGTGTGTAGTCCAGGCTGGCTTTAAATTTGAGCTCTTCATGCCTCAGCCTCCTAAGTACTAGGATTTTGAGTAGGTCCACAACACTGCCTTTTGTTTTACAGGACTGGGGATCAAACCTTGGGTCTCTATGTGTTAGCAAATGCTTCATAACTATGCCCCAAATTTTTTCTTGCTTTTGCTTTTCTTCTTTCTTTTGGTCTTATCATTTAGTCTAGAATGGCCTGAAACTCATGATCCTCCTGCCTCTGCTTCCTGAGTGTTGACATTATATGGGCACTACCTGGCTCTCTGGCTGTTATTTATTTATCAGTACTACGGATTGAGACTAGGGTTTTCTTACTCAGCTATATTCCCAACCCTATTTTTAATTTTTATTTTGAGACATGGTCTTGCAAAGTCACTGAGTTGACCAGGCTGGGCTCAAATGAACATGATCTTGCTTTGGCCTTCCAGAGTGCTGGGACTACAGACATGTACCAACACACCCAGTTGGAAAATTTAATCTTGAAGCTTGATGTTAAGTGCTTTTTGTGTGTGGTTAAGAAATCTTTTCCTACTCTAAATATTTTCTGGAGGTTTTATTTTGCTCTTCACATTTTATGTTTATACTTGGAATGTCGAGTATTGAGAGTACATGCATGCACTACCATGCCAAGTGTGGTGGCAGAGGCAGGAATATGACCTTGAATTCAAGGCCAGCCTGAACTACATAGTGAGACTCTGTCTAAAAAAGAAAGAAAAAAGATTTGGGGGATTTTTGATTTGTGTCTAGATGTCCCCCCACCCCCAAAGCCTCATGCAATCGCAGAACTTTTTTGGAGGTGGCTGAATCTAGAGTGTGTGACTGATTTGTTGTGCAATGCTGGGATTAAGGGTGGGTGATTGCTGGATCAGTCTTTTGATTGCGTTGACATTTGCCTGATCCAGTAGACAGTACAATATGAGGGACAGAAAGAGGTTTTCTCTCCCTCGTTGCTTTTGCTGTCTTCTGCTCCATGAACTGTTGCCCCTGTGCCATCTGGCACCCTGCCTTGGAGCCAGCTGATTATGGACTGAAACCTGTGCAAACTGAGCTAACTAAACCTTTTCTTCTTTCACTTTGGGTGTTGGTATTGTCTCAATAATGAGAAAGGTAACTAAGACACACTTGAATTTGTTGATAAATTTAAGATCAATTTTATTTCTTTCAGTAACTTTTTTTTTATAGCTTTCTGGGTTGAGATCTTCATATTTTGTTAAATTTATTTTTAGGTATTGTGTTTGTTTTTCATCGCTGTTATAAAGTACCCAAGAATAACAATTTAGGGGAGGAAAGTTTTATTTTAGCTTGAAGTTCATAAATTTTTTTTTTTTTTGTACCTGGGATCAAACTCACGACCTTGTGTTTGCCAGGCAGGCACTTAAGCCACTGAGCTAAATCCCCAGCCCGAAGTTCATAAATCTCAATCCATGGTTGGCTGGCTGCAAAGGGGCAGAAGCATCACAATAGAAGAGTATGGGCAAACAAGGCTGTTATCCCTGGGAGCCAGGGAGAGGAAGGAAGAGAACAAGAAATACCATTCATAGGTCAGGACCCACCCCGTCTTTCCTACTCTAATAATTCCATCGTCTCCTGATACCAAAGAATGAAGTCAAGGACACATTACATACATGTAAGAGTAGCCAAGGTTTATTAAGAGAAAGCTCCTGAGAGACAAGGGGGATCACAAAACAGAATGACTGCCCAGGCTCTTTGTCCAAGTATGTTTTACACACAAAATCACCACTTGGGTAAGCGAGGGGTCAGACTACAATCAACCTATGGGATTGCAAGTCTAGTCACTTAACTAAGATTGACCCAGGAGGGAAGCAAGGCACTTGTAGCAAGGGTCCATGGTGAGCATCATTAACTTTAGCTTATCTATAACTTCTGTTGTAGAAGATGTTCCTGGAAGGAAGGAGAGTGTGGTGTGGATGTTCTGGTCACTCACCTGTGTATCCTAGCTGGGCCCACTGGATCAGGTGGTACTTTACAGTATAATCTCAAGGTGCTGTTTATCTCTAGGGAGGCCTGCAGGCCTGCTCATCTTATCTCCATCCTGAGGCCTGGTGCTCCAGATTTGCTTCCAGCCATAATCTTGATGTCTAGCTGCAGCACTGACTCCTGAGGGCCAATCCTGCTCTGCCTTTTAATTTCTGATTAGTTGTCTGTAAGTCTGTGTTGCCCACTTCCTAGTAGTCCATTTGGCTGTGAGCTTGTCAGATGTTAACCTATGGATGAGGGTGGTGCCCTGTGGTCCTATCACCTGAAACCTCTCTAGGTGTGTTGCGATCAAACTTTAAGCTCTAATCCTTTTGGGGACATTTTAGATCCAAACTAGAAAGGGTTTATTAGTATTTGCATGCAGTGGTAAATTGACTTTTTAAAAATTCTTAAGTATTTATGTTGATTTTGTTGTTGTTGTTCTGCATCTGTTTGTTTTTTGAGACAGGATTTCCCTATGATATTCAGGCAGGCCTAGAACTCACTTTGTAGCCCAAGTTTGCCTCAAACTCACATAGATCCTCTTTCCTCAGCCTCTAAGTGCTGGGATTACAGGCATCCACCACCAAGCCCAGTTAACATCTTTTGATCAACACATACATTTTCTCCTTTTTTTGTTGTCTTTATTGGTACCAGGGCTCGAACTCACGACTGCGTCCTTGCAAGGCAGGCGCTTACGCCGCTGAGCTAAATCCCCAGCCCCCATTTTCTCTTTTTTTTCTCTTTTTGTAGTCCGGGGGATTGAACTCAGGGTCTTCCCACTTGAGCTACATTCCAAGCCTCCTCTTTTTTTGTTAAGGTGGTTTTTGTTTTGATTTTTTTGGAGACATGGTCCTACTGTGTGGTTCAGGCTGTCTTTAAACTCAAGGCTATCCTGCCTCAGTGGAATCCCAGCACTGGGAATCTAGGTGTACACCACCATACCTGGCCTTTTAAAAAAAATGTTGTGAGAGAGGGTCTTACTAAGTTTCCTAGTCTGTTTTTATGCTTGCAAACTTTTTACCATAGCCTCCAAAGACCTGGGATCATAGGTTTGTGCTATTACACCCAGTTAATAATCCTTTTTCATTGTTGGATTATACTTGGATTTGTTTATATTTCTAATTTGGATTAGAAATTAGGGTCAGGGGTTTAGCTCAGCGATGTAAGTTCCTGCTTGGCAAACATGAGGTTGTGAGTTCAATCTTCAGCACCAAAAAAAAAAAAAAAGAATTGTGTAAAAGGGCTGAGGATTTAGCTCAGTGGCATAAGTGCCTGCCTGGCAAGTGTGAGGTCATGAGTTCGATGCCCAGTACGGCAAAAAAAGAGAAAGAAATTAGTCTCTAATTTTTCATGATAGATATATATTTTAGTTTTCATTAGAATTATTCAATCTTCCTGATGAGTTTTATTTGCTAATTTGTTGAGCCAAGAGTCTGTATGTTGCCCAGGCTGGTATCCAACTCATGGGCTCAAGTGATCTTCCTGTGTGTTAGCCTCTCAGAATGCTGGAATTGCAGGCATGCACCACCATGCTAGATTTACATAAATTTTTATCTTGCAGGCTTCTTCCCTAATTAAAGTCATTTAAGGGAATACACCAAGCCTTACTTCCTATGAGAAGAGTTTTGAAAAAGTAGCTTTGTATCTGTATGACAAAGACATGACATATTTATGTATTTTTATTGCATATTTGCTTCATTGGTATTTAAAACCTGTATATAGCTGCTTGCAAACAAGTCAGTCATTCCTTAGAACTTGAAACTGTTGGCATGCAGAAGTGAGATTTGATAACAGTCTGCCTGCTTGTGGCTGTTCCCTCATTCTAGTATCATTGAGTATTCTTTTTAAAAATATTTTTTTAGTGAGGTAGAGTCTCATCTCAAAACTGTGGTCCTTCTGCTTTAGCCTCCTAAGTAGCTGGATTATAAGAATATTTCATTCTTACTCATCTTAAGTAGTACGGACACATGATCTTTTTAAACTTGTATTAGTAACATACTTCCTGAAAGAATAATTTATAGTCTTTGAGAACAGTAGGTTGGGGCTTGAGCTACTGTATGATTAAGCAGGCTTTAGGAAAACACCAGGCTGCTGTGGAAATCTATATGCAGTGCTTGATTAGGGTTGCATTTATTTTCCAAAAGTTCTATGTCCATGCTATAATTTTCTCGGTTACAGTAACCCTTGAGGTTTTTGTAAGCAACACTGAAGGTCATGATTTAGTATATTTGACCTGATTTAGTATATTTGATCTCTGCCTTTTTAGTTTGACTCACCAATTAAGTCAAAGAAAATTTTGGTTGCAAAGGAAATGAGACTGGTCCTGGAATCTTTTTTTGGTGACGAGGGTAGCACTCACAACCTCACGCTTGCCCCAGGCAGATACTTATACTACTGAGCTAAATCCTGGCCCTTGTTCCTGGAATCTTGAAGAAAGATTACCCCAGGAATATCATGAAGTTTCTTAAAGGTGACAAACTGCATGTGGTTACATTTTTTTTAACCCTATTCTTGTTGGGGAGTTTATTCTAAGATACACAAAGGTATTATACATTTATTTATAAAAACAAAAAACTGAAACAACTCTGGTATGGTAGTATATGCCTGTGATCCTAGCACCTATACCTTAGTATGAAGATTCTAGATTCAATCCCCAGTATTGTTTTTAAAAAAATTTTTTTTTGATAAACAAAAGGAAAGTTTTTGTTTTTCTATGGTAAAATAATGTTCAGTCACTAAAAATTGTATCTTTGAAAAATAATGAAAAGAGCTTGATATTCAAATGAGGGTACAAGATTAAAAATTCAGTATTCCTAATAGCTTAAAACCCATTAAATATGTATCAATAAATGCAGTAGGTAAAGGAAATAGATCAAATTATTATCTTTGGGTGACTTACTGTTTTCATTGCTCAGTCTTCTGTTTATGAAAAATGCCACAGTGGTGCTGTTTTTTTCCTCAAGCTTCTTGCCTCAGGAGATAATGTATGTACTTTATAATGTTTTACTAATGTCCTTGTAGAAGCTGTAAAGTTCTTTCTGTGGGAGACGACTCTAGTGACTCCCCTTGAATGTAAAACAATTACTGCACCACTGATTGTTTGGAGACTTATTTTATTATACTGATATATAGAGAGCTGGCTATAGTATTTCCTTCTCTCTTCAATTGGCTCTAAGCATTGCAAATAAGGCTACTGCTGGTATGCAGTCTCCAAACCCAACAGACAGACCTGTCTCCTCGCATAGTGTTCTCCACGTAAAGGATATGAGCACAGCGGAATGTTAGAGCTAATAACTGCAAAAATGTCAACTGGGTAGGAGTCTCAAAATAAAGAGGCTATGACTCCCCAAGGCACAAGAGTTTACATATCAAAAACCAAAGCGACAGTGTCCCAAAACAATTCAGTTGCTACCTTAATTAGATTATATGAATTGATCCTTCTACATGTCTTTATCTCTACAATTTACAGAGATGCCTTTCTCCGAACCTGGCCAGCCAACTCAAGTTACTTGCATAATTCCCACCATCCTCACTGTCATTATCCCTGAGCCACCGCTTTTATTCACAAGATAATAAATTCTGGGAGAGGCCTAAGATCAAGGCCTTTGTCCTCACATCCTCACAGGGATTGGATTAGGACCCCTTGGCTGCCCTTAACTTGTAATATGTCTTGGTGTCTTTACTCTCACTGTGGGTTGCATTGGTGGTGGTGGATTGGAATTACCTTGCTGAGATTGCAATAACGTCTCAGTGGACGTTATTAACCTTTTAGATTGTGAGAAAAACTAAAAAGAGGATTACAATACTTATATGACTAGATAGTATTTGGGATTACAATGCTTTCATGTGTTCTCAGCAGTTGTATATTTTAGGAAATTTAATCAGTGGGTAATATGTTGTCTCTGGCTCTTTTTACTCATTACCACAGGGTAGAATCCTCTATAAAGTTCGATGGAAAGGATATACATCGGATGATGACACCTGGGAGCCCGAGGTTCATCTGGAGGACTGTAAAGAAGTTCTTCTTGAATTTAGGAAGAAAGTTGCAGAAAATAAAGCTAAAGCAGTCAAGAAGGATATTCAGGTATCATGTGTTATCTTGTGTTTTTTCTGGTTTTAGATACCTAAGTTTATCATAAGTTTTCTGATATAAACTATGTGTAGTGACCAGTTAATAGATACTAGTATTCATTCATTAGTGTAAATTTCATGTAGCTAATTTATTCTCATAGACCACTGTGAGGGATTTTTGAACTCTTTCTGTACTCAACCTATAATTGTAGATGAGAAGGAAGTACAGCTTAGATGTTTTGTTAGTCAACTAATGCTATAATGAAATCCCTGCAACAATTAACTTATGAAATGAATGTATTTATTTTGTGCTACAGCTCTGTAAGTTCCAGTCCAAAGTTGTGCAACCTCCTTGCTCTGTGTCTCTGAGGGGCTCTGATGGTGCTGCTGGGAAGTGTGTGGCATACCAGGTTTCACATCCTCATGATCCAGGAAGCAAAGAGGAAGAGACAGGGCTCCATCACCTTTGGTCTCACACACCCCACCACACACCCTAAGGACCTCTGCCAGTAAAGCCCAGCTCATAAAGATCTGCCACCCCAGTAGTGCCACTTTGGGGACCAAGCCTTTATTTAACACACGCGCCTGTGGGAAGCACTCAAGACCCAAATGGAAGGCATGGATGTTAGTTAATATTTTCTTTTTAAGAGTAAGGTGGGGCTGGAGATGTAGCTCACTGGTAGAATACTTGCCTAGCATGGTCGGGCCTATGTTTAATCCCAGCATTGCAAAAATGGAAATAAAAATGGAAAAAAAAATCCTGATTTCACTTGTTTATCCATGAGATGAACAGCCTATTTTTGTGTACTTGAATATTGCCTCAGTTTTTTTTTTTTTTTTTTTTGAGACATGGTCTCATTATGTGGTTCAGGCTGGCTTTAAACTCAACAGTGATCCTCCTGCCTCAGCTTCCTGAGTACTAGGATTACAAGTATGTGCCACCATGCCCAGCTTATTGCCTCGATTTATTTTTTTTTAACTTCTTGTGCTATTTAAATTAAAAACAAACGATTAGGGTGGATGGGGGGGCAGCACTGGGGATCACACCCAGAGCCTCATGTATGTTAGGCGAACCTTTATCACTAAGCAAGTATCCCCAGCTGTGTAGATCACTGTTTTGTTTGCAGGCTTTTTTTGTGGTACCAGGGATTGAACCCAGGTTGTTCATATTGAGCTGTGACCCCAGTCCTTTTTATTTTTTTGAGATAGGGTTTTGCAAAGTTGCTCAGGATAGGCTCAAACTTGAGATTCTTCTCCCTCAGCCTGTCCAGAGTGCTGGCATTCCAGGCTTGCATCATAATGTCAGCTTTGTGTAGATCACTTGTAAAGCAACAGATTTTTAGCTGGGCATAGTAGCATAGTTAGCAGTGTGGGAGACTGAAAAAGGGAGGCAATTTTGAGCCCAGCCCAGGCAAGTTAGGATTTTAGCAAGACCCTGTCTCAAAAAATAAAAAGGGTTGGGGAAGTAGCTTAGTGTGACAGTGTTCCTGGGTTCACATCAAAAAAAGCAAGAAAACCACAAAACTAACCTATTGCAGAATGTTTACAGGGTAATTGCTCATGTCCTGTTTTCTCTTCACTCTTCAGTTTTTATCTTACTGCTTTATAGTAGCTCTTGATGTAGGCAAGAATGAAAAAATAGAGAAACTCACCTATGTTAAACTTCTGCTCTTAGCAGTTCAGAAAAAGGTTGGAATGTGGGCTGCAGTGAGTTATATTAAACTAATGTATAAATTTGGTTTCAGGGATTTGTACATTGTTTTGTCTTTCATTCACAAATTCTGTGAATTATTGCATTACTTTAATTATGAATCTTCATCTTGTTTTGTTTTGTTGAGAGAGGATCTTACTAGGTAGCCCAGGCTGGCCTTGAACGCATGATGATCCTCCTGCCTTAGCCTTTCAAGTGCTGGGATCACAGTTGTGCACCATTGCGCCTAGCCTTGATTATGAATCTTGTGAGAATTTCCCCATTTACCTTTTCCAATTTTTTTTTTTTTTTTTGAGATGGGGTCTTGCTATGCGGTTCAGACTGGCCTTGAGCTCACTTTGTAGCCCAGGCTGGTCTCGAACTTGCAAGGATCCTCCTTCCTCAGCCTCCTAAGTGCTGGGATTATAGGAATGAACCACCACGCCCGGCATCCTTTTCCAAATTTTGTATGTACTTTGTTTACAAATTGAACCAAGTGTGCTCACATTTTGCACATTAGTTTAATATATCACATTAGTATTTTTTTTCCTCTGTTATGTTCTTGAATTTAGAACTATTGTGATGATTTTTCTGTATTCAAGAAACTGATTCTTGCTTATAATTTTAGGGCTGAACATCATTGGATAACCTTTTCCCCTTCAATTTGAGTTTGAATCACTTTTGGTGCAACAGGAAGGCTATCTCTGTGTTACTGAACAGGTAGTCTTCATGCCAGACACTGGGTCAGCATTTTATATGGATTAAGATGGGAAACCTAGGCTTAGGTGAATTGAGTAACTAGCCCACTTTTACCAAGCCAGGCATCTTTACTACTCTGCTAGGTCACCTTTTAGTTTGGGTTGTAGCTTGAAATCCAGTCAGGAGAGTGGAATTGCTGGTTTTTAAAATGTATTAGCTGAGCATGGCAGAGCACACCTGTAACTCCAGTACTCAGGAGGCTGAGGCAGGAGGATTGCTACAAATTTGTGGCCAGCCTGAATGACATAAAGAGTAGTCCAGCCTGAAATACATAACAGGAGCCTGTCTCCAAAAAAAGAAAAGAAAAAAGAAAAGAAAAATATTTTATTAATGGTGGTAGGGCAGAACCCTAGTATGGGTTTTTGAGTTGTCAAGGAAAATGTTCAGTACTTTTACCACTTTTTTTTCATTTACCATTTTTGTAAAGGAAACTCTGAAAAATAAATTCAGGTTAAAACTTTTAATTCTCCCAATTCTTCTGTTTTAGGTGTACTTCACTTTTCTAGAATAGATACTTACTCTCACTTTTCTGTTTCTTTCCATAAAAACATTCATATGCAACTGTTTTATTAAATGATTGGTTCACATTACTCTGAAAATTTGTAGACTTTTTTTTTTTATCGGTACCAGGGATCGAACTCATGACCACATGCCTGCAAGGCAGGCACTTATGCCACTGAGCTAAATCCCCAGCCCCTGTAGACTTTTTTTGAGATAGGGTTTGCTGTGTAGTCCAGGCTGACTTTGAACTCATGGTGTAGCCCAGATAGCCTCCAAGCCCATAGAGACCCCCCTTCCTCAGGTGACTGAGTGCTGAGATTCCAGGCATGAGCCAGCACGCCAGGCTCCTTGTTTTCATCCTTTTCTGTTTTTTTTTTTTAATTGATTAATTTTTTTTTTTTTTTACTGTATTTTTGAAAGATTCAAAAGTACGGCTTTACTTTTTGAGATTTCTATTCTCTGCCTCCCCCATCTTCTCTCTTGTTTCTGTTTTCCCTTTCTACATTATTTGGAATGTAATTGTAATAGCAGTTTCTCCTCACCGTGGCTTTGCTGTGTAAGTCCTGGGAAGAGCTTACCATCTTCCTCTTGGTGCTAAAGTAGCAGAGGATTGAACCCACAGCCCCACACATTTGAAGCAAGTGCACTACCTCAACCACTTAATTTTTTAGCAGATACTGTCTGGGCATTTTTGGTATTGTTCCCCTAGTTCTGTGGTGGTAGACCTGTGGCACATGTGCCACAGTAGGATGCTTTATCATCAAAAGCTCTGAAAGATTTGCCATCATTGCCTTAGTTGCTCTCCTTTTTATGGAATGATTTATGGGGTTGAACCGGTTAAGCCAGCACACCCACACTGGAAACTGAACCCAGAGCCCTCACACAGAGCTATATCCTCAGTCCCCTTTTATTTTTTGAGACAGTTTTTGCTAAGTTGCCCAGACTAGGCTCAAACTTGCCATTCTCTTACCTTAGCTTCCCCGCAGTGCTGGATTACAGGTATGTGTCACCAAGCCCTGCTGGTGGCATCTACTTTTTAGGCACCACAGGGAAAATACTGGTTTTTTTTCTTTCTTCTTTCCACCCTTAAGTTATTTAAGATAAGACAGTTTTGAGAAATGGAAGTTGAAAATACTTGACACACTGTATATTTATACAAATACCTCATTTTTAATTTTTATATATATATTTTTTAAAATAGAGGGAAAAATGTGTAAGTTTTTAATTTTTATATATATATTTTTTAAAATAGAGGGAAAAATGTGTAAGTCACTAAGTTGTCCAGCTTGTGCTCAAATTTTGGATCTTCCTGCCTTAGTTCCCCAGGATGATGCTATTACTAGCACATGCTGCCGTACCTGGCTGCAAGATTACATTTTCAAAGAAAATATTTAAGATTGTATGATAATATCATTTGGGGAAATAAGATTTGTGTAGTTTGTTCTGTATGCAATGTAATAGCAAGTTCAGTCAGGTACATTCTGGAATGTAAGTCTTAAGAAACCAGCCAGGTGTTGTGGCTCCTGCCTGTAATTATAGCCCATGGAGCAGGGGAGGCTGAGGCAGGAGGATCATAGGCATGAGGACAGCTTGGGAAATTTAGTGACTTAATTGTGAGGCTCTGTCTCAAAACAGTGAAAAGGACTGGGGAATTAGTACAGTTGAATGTGCTCAGTCCCCAAAAGTAGGTAGGGGTGGTCTTTGGATTGGTAACTGTGTTTTTGGCCAGAGTGTATAAAAATTACGTTCTTGCTATTTTGGGGAATTTTGAAGTTTCACTCATTTGCAGCCCATTGTGTGTGAAGTGATTTTGTGAGTTTTTGCTGCACTTTGAGACTTCAGGACTCTGTGTGTATATGTTGCTTGCTGTTCTGCTTTTTTAAATTGAAGCTGAGACTTGTATCTGCAAACCAGTGATCTAGGAGTAAACAATTTCAGTTTTGGTAATTTTGAGAAGTTATATCTGCTTTAAAAATATTCTAACATTTCATTTTTACTGCTTTTCAAAATCTATAAAATTATGTTGTGTTTTACTCTTCATTGTATTTTATAGAAACTCTCTTTAAATAATGACATATTCGAAGCAAACTCTGATAGTGATCAGCAAAGTGAGACAAAAGAAGATATTTCCCCAAGAAAGAAAAAGAAAAAAATGAGGCAAAAAGAAGAAAAAAGCCCAGATGGTCTAAAAAAAAGAAAAGGGAAAACTGGGAAACTAAAAGATAAGTCCAAATCAGAGCTGGACAGCGCCTCTGAAAGTTTGATTTTTGATTTAAGGACAAAGAAAAGAATTTTGGAAGCCAAAGAAGAATTAAAGGATGCCAAAAAGCCGAAAAAGGATGAAGTAAAAGAAACTAAGGAATTAAAGAAAATTAAAAAGGCTGAAATAAGAGATTTAAAGACTAAAATAAGAGAAGATCCCAAAGAAAACAGAAAAACTAGAAAAGAGAAATATGCTGAATCTCAGCTAGAGTTTGATTCAAGTGTACTTAATGGTTTTCCTCTTCAGGAAGATGACAGTGAAGACTTCTATTCTGACAGCAGAGAAGAAAAACAAAAAATTAACAGCCCAACAGATAAAACTGTTGAAGATATAGTGCAAGAGAAGCTTTTTGACAAACAGCTGGATGCCCCTGGAAGTGCTGATGAAGATGCTGATTGCAAGACCAAGAGGAGGAAAAAGAAACTGAGGAGGAATGAGGAGCCAAAGGAGGGTACAAGGCCAGAAAACAGTGCCTTTTCAGAGAAGAAAACTCTACCTAAAAAGCAGAGGAATCAAGACAGAAGCAGGACCAACACAGAACTAGATAAACTGCTACCACTGGCATCTGTCCAAGCACAGAAGAGTCCCAGGTCAGCAGGGGAAGAGCAAGTCTTGCGGTTAGCAGACTCCGCTGAGGAGGTAAGGGCAGTCAGGAAGCCTGGGAGAGAGCAGGGCACCCCTTTGCAGACTAGCACTGGATCAAGTGGTTGGGAAGGTGTTCAGTGGTCAGAGCCGGCGAGTGGTGCGACTACCTGGGTTGCTCTGACCACTGAGGAGCCTCCCACCTTGGTGTCTCCAACTTGTCTGTTACTCTCTGCCTTGATTTCCTCTAGACAAACCATGACTAGGAAATCAAGGGCTAATTTATTGACAAGGCAGAATTTTTTGTAGAGATACTCAGATGATAATGTAGCATTGGGTGCAAAATCTTACAGCTTCATCAGCTTGTTGTGTCATCTTTTCATATCCTACTTGGCATTTCCTCCATTGTCTTTTTTTTAAACAAGGTCTCACTGTGCAGTTCAGGCTGGTCTTGAACTTGCAATGATCCTCCTGCCTCAGCCTCCCAAGTGCTAGGATTACAGGCCTGTGCCACCACACCTGACTTTTCCCCCCATTGTCTTAAGAATATATCACTTTTTACTTCAGTAACAGTATACAGTGTATATTGTTAATTTTTATAAAACTGGTTTATTGCAAAAAAATCAGAATTATATAAATTTCAAAATGGAAACATTCTCCATGTTATTAAAGGTAATACACAGTTTTTATCAAAGACTATAAAGATTACTTTTCATCTATTCCCAATTTGGGGACTTTAAGGAAATTGCTTTAAAGCAGGGAGATAATCTACATTAAGATATTTTGGATGTATTATTCTCTGTAGTGAAAATCTGATAAAAATTTTCAAGTCATGGGGAAATAGGTTAAGAAAATGTTGGTTTATCAGAATGGGGACTATAATAGCAACTGGCACATTAGGAGGTCAGTGTTTAGGAAAAACAAAACGAGAAAATGGAGGAAAAAAACATTCATATGAATACAATCATGTGAAAATATCAATGCAATGTAAATTTAAAAAGTTACTTATTCATACGCATAAGACAGAAGGGGAGTGTAGAGAAATAGTCCTCTTTCCCTCTCCCCCTCTTTTTTTAAAATTTTTTGTTGAAACAGTCTGATTGTGTAAAATAGGCAGTCTTTGAATTCACTGTGTAGCCTAGGCTGACCTTCAACTCCTGCCTTAGCCTCCAGAGTCCTGGGATTACAGGCATGCACCATCACACCCAGCTAAAATAATTAGGAAAATGATTAGAAGGAAGGAAAAAATTAGGGAAAATTATTTAGAATTTTATTTTATATAAACTCTTGATTTTGTAGTACTAGGAATTGAACTGAGGGCCCTGACACTGAGATACATCCTCAGTCCTTTTTATTTTTTTTAAACAAGGTTTTGCTAAGTTACCTAGATAGTACTTGAACTTGCAGTCCTGCCTCAAACCCCTGAGAGTGTTGTTATTAAAACTGTGCAACACAGTGCCCAGCTATAACTTTATTTTTAGTGAAATTCTCAAAGTGGAGAAACTTGTTTTAATTTTTTTCAATATGTATATTTTAATGCACAATGAATCAAAAGTAATACATAATTCATGTGTAATACAATAGTAATACATAAATTCTTGATTTAGACACTCATCAAAATAGTCATCTGGAAAGCTCACTTTTTATAACAAAGTACGGAAGGCTTTGTCATGTGTCACTGAAAACTAGAGAGAAAGGCTTTTGGAAATCGCAGTGGACATTATAGTCATCAAAAATTTCCCATTCCTTACTGTAATATTGACACAGTAAAGTTGCTACTTGACAAGGGTGGTGTAGCACAGAAATAAAAGCAAAGCAAATCAAAGAAAAAAAGCCTCAAACAATTGTTAAAACAGATACTGTTCCGTTTTTTGGTTTTTTTTTTGTTTTTTTAATGTGTTTGCTTTTAAGGGTGACAAGGTCTCATTAAGTCACCGTGTTGTGTAGGCTGGGATCAAATTTGCAGTCTTGGGCTGGGGATTTAGCTCAGTGGCATAAGTGCCTGCCTTGCAAGCACATGGTTGTGAGTTCTATCCCTGGTACCGATTTAAAAAAAAAAAAAAAATCAAATTTGTAGTCTTCTTGCCTCAGCTTCCCAGAGTGGTAGTGTTACAGGTGTGCACCACTACACCCCACTGGGTATTGTGTTTTAAATTTGATACTGTGTAAGTTATAGTCAAAGGCTAATCTTCACGGAGAAAGCAATGGGAAAGAGACTGATCAGACAGACATGGACGAGACCAATCTATACTTTTCAGTTTTCAAGTGCACACAGTGCCAGCTCTTAACCTTTATTTATTTAAGGTACCAGGAATTAAACTCAGGCCCTCACATTTGCCAGGCAGGCACTGTGCCACTGAGCATCCTGGCTCTTTATTCATTTTTTTTTTTTTAAATCGGTACCAGGTATTAAACTTAGGACCGCACACTTGCAAGACAGGCACTTTTGCCGCTGAGCTAAATCCCCAGCCCTCTTTATTCAGTCTTGTTTAGGGTCTTACATTTTTATTTTCAGGAGAAAGAGCTAAAAAAAAATGAACCCAAAGAAAAATTTCAGAAAAGATGTGATTCAGAAAAGGAAGAAAAAGGCCGGAAAGACCCAAAAGGATTAAAGAGTAAGTGTAACTACTAACATTTTATAACTTTTATTGCTATCTTTTTAAACAAAGAATTGAACTTACTATGAAAGCAATCTCCTTCCCAAGCTGCCATGTCACAGAATTGGAACATTTCACTGCAGAATTTAGAGCCTTCTACTTTTCTTTAACCAGTCACCTAAATTTAGTATATATAGTTTGAGTATTGCTTATCCAAAATTGTTAGGACCAAAAGAATTTCAGATTTTGCATTTTTTCCTGATTTTGGAAGACATGTACTTTAAATACTTGGGGATAGAACCTACATCTACAAACAGAAGTATTGAAGCACCACAGTGCAATCTAGGATGGGTTGACATCTTACTACTAAGGACTGACATCTAAAAAGTGACAGTCCCGTACATTCCATGTATACTTTAAATAGATACCTTGAAAATGATTTTACATAGTAGTTTCAGGTCACCTGAGGTGGTTGCTTTGAAACAGGGTCTTGGCCTATAGCTCAGGCAGGCCTCAAACTCATGGCCATTCTCTCCCATCAGCCTCCCAAGAGCTGGCATTACAGTCGTGTCTAGTTACTTTATCTGTGTTTTGACTGACATGTTAAATGAGGTTCATAGGTAGAATTTTCTACTTAGTTTTTTTTTTTTTTTGAGACAAGGTCTAACTATGCAGTACGGGCTAGCCTTAAGTTCACTTTGTAGCCCAGGATGGCCTTGAACTCGTTTTAGCTTCCCGAGTGCTGGAATTACAGGCATATACCACCACACCTGGCTAGAATTTTCCGCTTGTATAACATCATTGCTCAGAAAGTTTCAGATTCTGGGTCTTTAGTTAGGGATGGTTAGCCCAAATAACAATTATTTATATATGTAAAATGTTTAAGTAGTATGTGTATATATTGTATAATATTGGTTTTTACATTGTTCTTTTCAGTATGATGTAACAGGTAAGAAATACAGAGAATTACAGAGATAAGAATTAAATTATGACAGGAAAGTAAAGGTGTCTCTTAGTGGATGCTCAATAAAAAAGACTTTTGTTTAAAAAATTTAACAACATTTAAGTTTGTCATTTGTCTAAATATTGATGCAGTGGCGCACACCTGTAATCCCAGCATTCTTGGAAGCTGAGGCAGGAAGATCACAAATTCATGCCCAACCTGCACAAATTAGTGACCTAGTGAGGCCATGTCTCAAAATGAAAAACAGGAAACCCTGGGAATGCAGCTCAGAGGGAAGGAACTGGGTTCCCCATTACCATAAAAATATATCAAATACACATTTTGGGTTACTTCTCAATGTGAAAATTGAGAAAATGTGTTATTCCTGTAACCAAGTGGTTATTTAAGAAAAGCCACCATTGAAAGCTGGGTGTGGTGGCACATGCCTGTAATCCCAGCACTCAGGAGCCTGAGGCAAGAAGATCATTGCAAGTTCAAGACCAGTCTGGGCTACAAAGTGAGCTCAAGGCCTTCCTGAATTACATAATGAGAACCAGTCTCAAAAGAAACCCAAAAAACAAAACAAAACAAAAAACACCATTACAGTGTTTAAGCCCCAAAAGATAAGTATTGTATTATATGTGTAAAGAATTTGGAATGTGTATTCTCTTGAAAGTAGTGAATCAGGGGCCGGGGATTTAGCTCAGTGGCTTAAGCGCCTGCCTGGCAAGCATAAGGTTGTGAATTCGATCCTCGGTACCAAAAAAAAAAAAAAAAAGTAGTGATTCTAAGAGGTAGACTATTTTCTCTCAAAAGCTGTATGTAACTGAAATAATTTGAATAGAATTTATGTTTTATATACATATCTATCAATATATGTTACTATTGTGTTTGTGTGTTTAGGGTTATTTTACCCAGTTGCTGAGGATCAGGTTCAGGTTCTTCCTGTGCTAGGCAGGTGCTCTGCCACTGAGCTTTACCTCCAGCCTGTCTTCAGCCTTGAATGTCAATTTTGGGTGCATTTCTGCTATGGACCTGCAACCTGAAATGGAACTGTTATCTGTCCCATTTATAATTTTAGTCACTAGGAGTCTCATTTTCAGTTTTCCTGCTAATCAAACCTTAATTTATAAGAGAGTCCTTTGGAATTGTCAGTATTTTGCCAGTTTTGTGTGTGCATCTGCACACATGTGTATGTGCTGCTGAAGACTGAACCCAGGACCTTAACACATGGTAGAAAACATATGCAGTACCACTGAGCTATACTCTGCAAGTGTTTCTTCTCAGTTTTCTCTTTTAGTTCAGACCTGGTGCCAGGCTGGGCATGATGGCACACATATAATCCCAGCACTTGGGAGGCTGAGACAGGAGAATCATTGCACATTAGAGGCCAGCCTGGGCTACATAGTTCAAGACCAGCCTGAACTACATAGTGAAGTCCTGTTTCAACTCCCCCCAATAAAACCAAAACCAAACAAAACAGAAAGCACTAATGGCATAAGTACTTTGACCAGGTCTGCTGACAGTCTTCTTGTATTTCCCTTACTCGCCACCAGAAACCATTTCTGTACAAGCTCCATGCTGCCGTAGTAGACAGGTTGAAATTTGGTGGTGTACCAAGAATCATTCTGAGGCTCCTCATGTTGAACAGTCCTGCTTACAGCTGTAGGAGAATAGTTCAAAAGACATGATAACAGACAATGTCCCAGGATGTTCTGTTCACAGCAGACTGAGCAGCTGGTAGGAGAATGTGATGCAAAGTGACTCTGGCTTTGACTGTAAATCTGACCATATGTTTTAATAAAGGCAGATAAATAATAGAAAAAATTAAAATATGTTTCTGATACTAACTCAGATTTTTTTCTGATTGCAACAGAAATCTGTGACTCTTACTTACCATCAGTTTTTATTTTTGCATTAGCATTTAAGGAAATCAGAAATGCATTCGATTTAGTTAAAAAAACAACAGAAGAAAAAAATGATGCTCCTGAGACTAGTTGGAAAAGAGAAGAAATACTGGATTGTAAAACCATAGAAGACCAGAAAACCAAGGAAAACAAGTACTCAACTAAAGAAAGGAGAAATACTAGAGACGAAAGTGACACTTGGGCTCACATTGCTGCTGAAGACGAGCAGGAGGGTTTGGACAGTGTGTGTCCAGCAGATGAAAATTTGGGTGAGTTCATTTGATACTGTTTTACAGAATTCTTTCAGAGTAGTGCACTGTATTGGTTATTCTCTCCCACTATAATTCTGATCAAAAAATAACATTTTATTTGGATTTCATGAATAAAAACTTTATATTGAAGACTTGAGTCATTCTTTGACTTCTAAATGGATAAAAAAAGACTGTTTATGCCCCTGTAATATGCTTAGCACATTAAGAAATTACAAAGTTTTTGGAACTTGCAACTTTTGTATTAGTACATTATTTTTAGAAAATTATCACATACAGATTGTTTGTTTGTTTTGGCAGTATTCAAGATTGGACCCAGGGCAGCTGTCAGTGAGCTATTATCCCCAGCATTTATTTTTTGAGACACAAGGTCACACTCAGTTTCTCAAATAGGACTTAGATTTTTCAATTTCTCTTCCTGTCTTCACCTCATTACTGGGGTTACAGGCCTGCACCACCACACCTGGTTTGTACTTTTCCCTTTCAACTTGTAGTAAACAAAACCACATAAGATAGTTACAAGCAGTATCTGTGGGCATTAGAATTAACTGAGAAGGGTAGAATACAAAGTACAAAGCTGTGGGGAGGAGGAAGACATATGCATATATAGAGAATAGGACAAACCAATTAATCTGATGAAATTGTAATGTTTGAATCTTTAGAAATTAAGAGAATTTTTAAAATAAGTTACAATAGATGATAGACTGGATATTCTGGGAATGCTCCATACTGTAGATTGGTTGTATCCTAGATACCTTGATAAAAGATGGTTTTAGAGGCACTGTTAATTTGCAGGAAATTGGGATAATTTCTGGGACCAGTGAGCAAAATGAAGGGAGTTTGTTGCCCCAAAGGTAGATATCAAATAGTAGCACTGCTGTTAAGATACCAAAAACTGGGCATGGTGGCACATCCTTGAAATCTCAACACTTTGGAGGCTGAGGCAGGAGGACTGCTGCAAGTTTGAGGCCAGTGGGGGCTGCATAGTGAGTTCAGGGCTGGCCTGAACTATATAGTAAGAGAGTCTGAAACAAAACAACCCAAGAAGACACCATACTGTAATGAGCAATAGTAAACCTAGAAGTTTATTTCTTAAAAAGACTAAAGAAATAGGTAAGCTTCTGACATAGTAGGTTAAAAAAAAAAGCCCTTAGTGTTTCATGTGAAAAAACCAGATAGAAAAGATAAAAGAATTCTATATGACTTCTTACCAGTAGATTTGAAAAATGCATGACATGGAGAAATTCCTGGAAAATTAAAATGGAATCGGCCGTGACTGAGTTGTGGTGGGACATGCCTGTCACAAGCTGAGGCCCAGCCCAGACAGCAGCTTCATATTACCCCACTTCAGGATTTTATTTTTTTTAAGATTTTTTGGGGGTGGGTACCAGGAATCAAACTCGTGACCTCACCTGCCAGGTAGGCATTTGTATCACCGCCTCGGGATTTAAAAGAACCAGTGATGTTGTGCAGTGCAAGGATCCTGGGTTCAATCCCCAGTACCACACACACACACCAAAAAAAAAAAAAAAAAAAAGAGTCATCTGTAGTCCAGATAGTGCTTGAATTTATGGGGATCCTGCTTCTTCAGCCTCCAGAGTGCTGAGATTACAAGCATGGGCCACCAATCCTGGCTCCCACAAATAGTTAAAAACATAAAATAATGGGTGTGGTCACACATGCCTATAATCCCAGCATTCCAGAAGCTGAGGTAGGATGATTACTAGGAGTTTGAGGTCATATAGGCTAGTGAAGTTCATGGTCAGCCTGAAATGCACAGTGAGATCCTGTCCCCTGTGTCTCCCCGCAAAAGAAACCCCAAACCATAAATAGGCAGTTAAAGTAGATTTAACGCTAGGACTAAAGGGGTTTATACTCTAGAGCTATCAAACAGATGAAGTTTTCTTAAACACTGATTCATTCTTTGAGACTCCCATAACTCCAGTATCAAAACCAGATAAACAGAGCCTATGCAAATTGAATATACTCATTTAAAGAATCTTTTGTGATAGATTTTCCTTAGGAGTTGTAAAGGAGAAAATAATTTAATAGCATTCTTGGTCTTTTTGTTTCTTTTTGTTTTGTTATTTTGAGGCAGGCTCTCACTATGCACTTCAGGCAGGCCTTGAACTCACTGGGTAGCCCAAGGTGCCCTCCAACTGGAGACAGTCATCCTGCCTCAGCCTCTCATGTGCTGTGATTACATGGGTGCACCATCATGCTGGCTGTATTCTTGATTTTTGAACAACCAGTCACACATGAAAACAGGGTACTTTCAGTTGTTTAAAATATCACTAAACCATTGGCAAAAAAATGTTTCATAATGGCTAAACATAAGCAACATATTTCTCAAATCAGGAGCAATACAAGGATGTCATCTGTCACCACTCTTTCAGCATTGTACTGTAAAGCAAAGAAAAGCAGAAGGCATTGGAAAGGAAGGAAGGACCAAAAACAGCTCTTGTGGTCAGATGGTATGGTCTGTAGAAAACGCAAAGGAATCTACAAATTATTGGAAGTACAATATTACAAGTTGAGGGTGGGGATAAGGCTGGTTAGGAGAGTGCTTGCCTAGTGTCTAAGCCCCTTAGTCCCCCTCTCAGTATGTGCATTGCAAGTGTAGTGAGGTGATGAGGTCAGTAGTGTGTTCTACATTTACATCTGTAGTGTTTGTGTTTTTATTTGCTACCAGGGATCAAACTCATGATCTAGCGCTTGCCGGGCAGGTGCCTGTGCCACTGAGCTAAACCCCCAACCCCGTGCTTACTTATTTTTGAGACGGAGTCTCACTATGCAATTCAGGCTGGCCTTGAACTCACTGTAGCCCAGGCTGGCCTCAAACTGACAATACTCCTGCCTCAGCCCCTAAGTGCTGAGATGACAGGAATGCCTGTCCAGTACACAAAATAGTTTTTGTTGTGACAGGATCTCGCTATAAAGTAAAGACTGGGCTAGCCTTGAACTCATTATGTAACCCACACTGGCCTCAAACTCGTGTCAATCCCCCTGTTTCAGCACACCAAGTACTGGGATTATAGGCATGCACCACCATGCCTGGCAGAGAATTTTTTGTAGCAATAATTTTTAGTAGGTAATTTTTAGTAGCAATATATTTATAAGATGGCTAAGAATATTGTTGGAAAAAAGATAAGGTTGCATGGAGAAAATTACAAAATGTTTCTTAAGTCATTAAAATCACATGCTATTGTTTACTAATAGAAAATCAAGATATACATCACTGTCGTCAAACTGCTTTATAAATTTCAATATGGGGCTAAGGGTACAGCTCAATGATTGAGCGCTTTCATAGCATCTTCAAGGCCTCGGCTTCTAGCTCAAGCACCACACAAAAACCCAGTGTTTTCTCATGGAATTTTCAAGTACTGATTCTAGAGTTTATAAAGCCTCAAGAAAAGCCAAATCCAGTTTTGACAGTGGTGATCACAACTTACTGTCTCAAGCTGGCACTGAGTACAGAATTCCCATAGCGCTGGGGAGTGCACGGCACAGCCCTACAGAGACCTCAGGTGGGGCTATCATACCCCTGTGCTCGGAGGGTGAGTCTTTGTCACCATTCTGCAAAAAGAGTCCCCCCAGATGAAGTCCTGATAGAGCGAGGCCTTCACTGTACAGGTGATATTCAAGTGTTAGGTATTTAGAGTATTAAGGATATTTGTGACCTTGGGGTTGGGAAAGATAGCTTACAACAAAAACACCATAAAAGAATGATAGAATTGATTGTAGGATAAGTTCTATTTATCATAGCTACTGTTAAAAAAGTGAAAAAGAGTGTCCAAAATATTTTAAAAACTGCAAGTTTTATAAAGCTCAAACAAAGGTACTTTTCTAGGAATACATGTATTTATGGCTAATTTATTTTAAGAAAGGGCATGACTAACCCAGATTTCACCACCAACACTGTAAATAACGCCATGGAGGGGCCACCAGGGATGAAGCAACAGCCAGCAGACTGGAGGCCCCAGACAGGGACAGATGCGGCAGTACCATCCAGCACCGGGTAGGAATGAGCGTCCCTCTCTGATGACTTTGCTTTCCGGGAGATGGTTTGAGCTGCAGCCGAAGCCGGCTTCTGACGGATTGGGCTGCTTTCTGCTGTTTGTAGAGCAATGGTCCTAATTATCTCAGCCTGAGGAAGCTCTCACCTACCTTCTCCACGTCTGGACTCTGTCACTGTGTTGGGGAATTGGGTCTCCGTTGTGAGACAGGGTTGAGTGTGAAGATTGGGCCTGTCACTTCCCTTCCTGTTCCTTTAGACCAGAGCTAAGGCATGTGAATGGCACTGCTGCTTTTGCTATGGCACTTACGCTGTTCCTCAGAAACCAGGGTGGGGAGTGCACTAACTGTAGGTGCTGGGTGGGGAGCCATGGATTGGCACACACAGGCTGTGTGTGACTTGCTCACATCTTTTACAACTTTATTTCTGTTGTTAGGTTATCTGCCTAACCTCTGTATATTTTGAGTTGGTTTTAGGTGAAAATTCTCTGGCTTAATGGCATGTAATCATTTGGAATTTCTGCGATTGCGGGGTGTGTGTGTGTGTGTGTGTGTGTGTGTGTGTGTGTGTGGCAGTGGTGGTGAGGGAGGAGCAAGGCTCTCTTCAGAGTTCCAGGGCCTAGGAGTCTGGCAGACATGGGAGGCGGCTGATGGTGTTTTATGCTTCTTTATGTGGGGCACAGCTCAGCGCTGTGGGAGCAGGGAACTGTCAGCAGTTAGGGGACGGGGCTAAGCCCAGGAGGGTGAGCAGCAGTGATTTTTATTGAGTGGTAAAATTTATGTGTACAGAATGATGACCTGTACAAACGGTTGGAAGTACTTAAGAAGGTTGATCAGGTACAGAAAAAAATCACATTAAAATGACTCATGATTCCTCTTCCTGAATCCTCATTATTTCTTATTTTGTTAAGCAGATTAGTTATGTACTTAAAAATTTATATTTTACCATTTCATGTTATCTATTTATCTTTTTTTCCTCTGTGCTATACTAAGGATTGAACCTGGTGCCTTTGCACCTTGCTACATTGCTACATCTCCAGCCTTTCATTTTTTATTTATTTATTTTTTATTTTAAAGAGGGGAAAAAAACCAAAACAAAAATACAAGAAAAACAAGAAACAGACAAATAAATAACAATAACAAAAAACCCAAAACAATAATACAGGCTTTCAAAACAAGGTGGGAGGAACTTAACACAGGTTATTTTGCATAGTTATCTTCAAAAGAGTTACTCAGATTACCAGCTACAGACATGCAAAATTGATCTAATCTTATGAGTGTTAACTCTTTTATTCCAACAACTAATAGAGTTAGTAATACAATTATCTTAGCTATCTTAAGTGAATGTATACAAATTTATATCTTTTTTCTTTTCCCTTCTTTCTTTTCTCTTTTTCCCTTTCCGAGTTATTTTTTATTTTGAGACAGTCTTCCCCAGTTGCGAAGTTGCCTAGGCTGGCCTTGATTTGGCCGTCTTTCTCAGTCTTCCAGAGTGCTGCAGTTATGGGCATGTGCCACCGTGCCGAGCTACTGAACTATATGTCTCTGGAGCACTTAGCAAAGAAAAAACAATGACTTAGTTATATAATGGCCTTATGTTTAAAATATACATAAAGTTTTGGTTAAAACACCATAAGTTTAGTAAATAGCATTGTGGGTTTTTTTTATAATCTAGAAAGTATATGTTAATAAGGCTTATGTGTGTTGCAGATGGCAGGCAGCACATTCTGAGTTTGGGCATGGACCTCCAGCTGGAGTGGATGAAATTAGAAGATTTTCAAAGGCACCTTGATGGGGAAGATGAGACTTCTGACACAGCAAATGCAATTCCAAATCGTGAGTGGTTTTGGAGTTATTCAAATTCTTTTAACAAATCTGGTCATGTAAAACTTAATTCACCTTTTCTCTCATTTTAGATTTGTTGAGGGATGCTGTGAAAAATGGGGATTATATTTCTGTAAAGGTTGCGCTTAACTCAAATGAAGACTACAACTTGGACCAGGAGGTAATGTGTCTGTCCTTGGCAAAAATTCTCAGAAAAGGAACATGGAAAGTATTTTTTTTTTAACAAAATTACTTTCACATTCCAGTTTTAAATTACAAAAATAATGTGTATTTACATTGTAAAATTCAAACATTGTAGAACTGTAGCACATACAGTTTTAGTTTCTGTAATTCCTGTCACCCCAGATGACTGGTTTGGGTGTGACCTCTTGGCTTTTGTGTGGCTTATTTTCTCCCACCATGGGGGTTTTTACTTTGAGACAGTACATCTGGTGATGTATTTCACTCATGGCCTTAATGTTATAAAAGATTGTATTTTCTTAGTTTACTTGTGTTGAGTATTTTCAAGTTTTAATCCTGTGAGCTTGCAATTCAGAAAAAGGTTTAGAGGGCTGGAGGTTTGGCTCAGTGGCACAAATGCCTGGCAAGTCATGAGTTCAATCCCCAGTACCAAAAAAAAAAACAAAAGAAAAAGGTTTAGAATTTGAAATTACATCGTGTGTGTGTGTGTGTGTGTGTGTGTGTGTGTGTGTGTGTGTGTGTTTGTATGGGCTGAAAATTTTTATTTACATTTGGGTCTTCCATTTTGGATAATTTGGTACAGAAAGCTCTTCATCTATAAATTTAAACAAAATTCTATAGAGTTTTTTCTTTGCATAGCTCTTACACATTTGTACATATTTCCTACATATCTTAAAATATTTGTTCTTCTAATGGCCACTTTTCAATCATACTGTTTTCCAACTGGTTGTTGCCTAAACACGATAAAGCTCTTGTTGCCTCTGCACAGGTAGGTGGACGTTGTCTTCAGCCACTTAATGAAATTCTCCTACTAAGATCATTTTTAAGTTGCAGTACTTTAATGGATTTCAAGGGGGAGAATTTGATTAGCAGTACTAGGGCTCACACATTAAGCAAGTGTTCTGTAGCTGAGTTGTATCCTTTCCCAGCCCTTTTTATTTTATTTTTTTAGACAGTGTCTAGGTAAAATGCCCAGTCTGTCCTTGAACATGTGACCCCTCTGCCTCAGTCATCTAAGTAGCTGCTACCACAGAGGTGTATTGGCACCCAACTCACTGTTCATTTCATATCGTGCAAACTTAAGATGTTTGTTAGGGATTCAGTACAGGAAAGTTGTGATATTTTCTGGTAACATTTATATGTGAAAAAATTCCAGAGGTTGTTTCTAGTTGTTGCTTAGTGCATTTTAGTGAAAAACCTAGGTAAATGTGTAAATAAGTGTACTCTATGCACATTGAAATATCCTGACCAAAGCGACTTGGTTCTAAAATTGTTAAAGACTAACAGGCTTTTTCATTCACAAACCAACCAAGGATTCCAGTGGGATGACACTGGTGATGCTTGCCGCAGCAGGAGGGCAGGATGACCTCCTGCGACTCCTCATCACCAAAGGCGCGAAAGTGAATGGGCGGCAGAAGAATGGGACTACGGCCCTCATCCATGCTGCTGAGAAGGTTCGTGAATTCACTGCATCAGATGACTCAGGAGTGTTTGGTAGTGGAGTACAATGGTCATATGGTCACTTTAATGTTCAGGTTGATCTGTGACATGTTATAAGGGTTGATTAGTAATTTTCTAGCCACATTTTCAAAATGTATTTGGAAATAATTTTTATTGATTATATCTAAAGTACCAGTATTGCTTTAGACCTAAGATAATTTATTGAAACTGTCTTTAGTTAATAATTTAAACTATTCCCATGTATTGTCATTTTAAAGGATGTACATATAGAATTTTCTCACCTAGAAGCCAGTTGAAGGCCTAACCTGTGTTGGCTGTGTGCGGGTACAGGGTGGGGGCAGGTCCAGTGCATGACTCATTGGCTCACAGTGAAGGAACAGGTGATAGTGGCCAGCCACCCACTTGACATAAATTTACCCAGTCTTTCTTGGTGATGGAGGTTTTACAATATCCAAAAAAGTCTGATGTTTTGAATTATTATTATTATTTTTAAACAGAACTTTTTAACCACCGTGGCTATTCTTTTGGAGGCGGGAGCCTTTGTAAATGTCCAGCAGAGCAATGGCGAGACTGCACTCATGAAGGTAAGCTATTCAGCCCCTCAGCCAGCTGTGTGTGCTGGTGCCTGGGGAAAGCAAGCAGTAGGCAGTGCCTGGACTGGGTGGGGCACAGAGCAGCACTGAGCGCATGGTGTGGTTGCACTGTGATCGGCCTTGTGACCCTGGAATCAGCCTTGGGGTAGATGTGATGAGGGCCATGCTGGGTCCTGAAAGTGCACATCCACGGGAACTAGAACATAAGGTGGACAGATCCAGGGTTGTAGAGTTAATTCATTGAGGGCTTACACAGCAGTGACACAGGATTGAAATGGGTTAATAAACAATAAAGGAATCCAAGCAGCCAAATTGATAAAATTTTGGGATTTTATTAGCTGAGCTAAGCGAGCACTCTCGTAGACCCCTGTTTCAGAATCCAACTGAGTGGCCCCAAACTGGAGGGTTACAGGGCATTTAAAGCAGAAAACCACAAAGCAAGACATCCTGTTGGAAACAATTTAGCTGGAATCTTAGATTAATTTTGATTGACACCTCTATCCTGCTTCTTTGTTGAGCAGGTTAATTCTTGTGGGTACAGCTCATTCTGCTTTTCTCATGGGATTTGTACCCTGAGTAATTTTTCACTCTACTGGGTCAAATAAAGGGCACAAGATGGCATCAGTTATGCGAGGCCTCAACAAAGATCTCCACGCCCAAGTCAGGAGAGTGCTTCTTATCTCTGCAGATGCTTTGGTGCTCTGAGTGTCCCCTTCTCTCACCTGCAGGTTTCTTTCCCAGGCCTTCATTTTTAGGCATGTGAGGGATCTGCAGGGCCTCTAGCTTGTGCTCTGTCATTTTGTAACACTTTTTTAAAAAAATATTTGAGATGGGGTGTTGCCAACTGACTGAGTTGCTCAGGATGGCTCAGACTTGAAGTTATACTGCTTTACCTCCCAATGGCTAGGGTGACTGGGGACATGCCACCATGCCTGGCTGGCAGACACGTTCCACAGAGAAGGTGGTTGGAGCCCTTAGATGCCCTGTGTACCCCACTAGTTGCCTCCCAGAGTAGCAGGTTTATATCTAACTCACTGTGCCCAGCCCAGTGCTGCTTTGCTCTGCTACTGCTCTGGGTTCCTGGCACAGCACCTGTGGGGACATAGCAGTCCCAGACACTGAGCCAAAGGCTGCTCTGTCTTTTTGGCCTGGCTCTGGCATGCAGCCTTATGTAAGCCATGAACAGAGTGGAGACTGGTTTGCAGCCCCTGCTGTTCTGACCTGTCAGGTGCAGCTCTGTTGCAGGCCTTGTGCTGAGTCTTGCCTTAAATCCTGCGGTTTTACAAGCTGGACTCCCTGCCTCTCAGGCTCCAGCCACACTCAGCCTGGGCCTTACTTCGTGGTTTTCTGTTTTCAATTTTGGTTGATGGGAATGTCCATTTTTGTCTAAGAGCTTAGGTTTAAGCCCGTATCTTTCTTTACATGCATTGTTACTGCGGTCTGTGCAGAGCAGGGCTGGTGCCTCAGCATTGCCTCAGGGAGAAGCCCAGGGCACATCTGAACATGGGAGCTTAGGCACAAAGGCCCAGTGGGGAGCAATAGCACTGGGACAAGCAGTGCACAGTTTCGGCGATGTGGCTTGGGAGCCACAGGCAGGTTAAAGCTGGAGAAAGATTTAACTGCATTCCAGAGTTAGCTGGTTTAACAATGCCTTAGAGCAGGAGGCAGAAGGGACTGGGGAGAAGGTCTGTAAAGTAAGTGGAAGTTAGTACCCTGTACACAAGCAGTGGTAGAGGAAAGTGGGTGGTTTACCTGCCTTTTAGGAGGTAGAATTCCCAGAAGGTAGTAACAGGAGGTGGTGCTGTTCTCAGCTAGGGAGAATAGGAAGCAGAGGCCGTCAGGCAACAGATAGTGGTGTGTACCTGGATTCAGACCTAAGGGCTCTCTGTCTGAGTGACTGCACTGTAGCTAGAGCTTAGGAATAGGGTCAACTATTAAGAGATGGCAAGGTGTGAAAGGCCAAGCATAGAAGGACCAGGGGAGGAAGAAGGAGAGGAGTTTAGAGAGCTGGGGGAAGAGGGTGGCAGGAGAGCAGTAGGAAGTGCCCCTGGCAGGTGGGTCCCTATCGGGGAGCCCACACTGGTCTGTGACACTACATCTTTGGTGGCTTCTGTTGTGTTTGCTCAGCCTTTCTCCATTACACGCTGCACTCTTCACAGCTACTGTCACATTTGTGTGGTGAGGGGGACCCGTGCCAGCTGGTAGTTATCATTTACAGTTAAGTAACTGTCACTCTTTTCTCTGAACTAGGCCTGTAAGAGAGGAAACTCGGACATTGTTCGGCTTGTAATCGAATGTGGAGCTGACTGTAACATTTTGTCAAAGCACCAGAACAGTGCACTGCACTTTGCGAAGCAGTGTAACAATGTGCTTGTGTATGACTTGCTGAAGAGTCACTTGGAAACGTAAGTAGAGTGCATATCCATAGTTGTGTCACAGAGCCTGTTTATTTGGACATGTCGCTGGACTGGCCTCACTGCTCAGGAAAAGGAGGTAGTATGTAAGATGACAGGTTTCTGTTTTTGTAGATCACGAAGTTAGTGGCATGCTTTATTTTTATGCATGTTATTGAGGTCTTAGAAAATATCACACATAGTAACTCTTAAATATGAATATCTCCTTAAAAGCTTCAAATTAGGTATGCTGTTAATTTGGCTGACATTTCCTTAAAACCTTTTCAACTATTCTGTAATATTTCTGTGTTTTACAGTAGTTTGAATTTCACTAAAACATTGACTGGAAGGTAGAGTTCAACATACATCTTCAACCCCCACCCTTCCGTTGTCATCCTTCTCATCAGAGTGGCACCTTTGTTAGCACCCCTGTACCTGCATCAAAACATTGTTATCCTGCAGAGTCCAGAGTTCACACAGGGTTCAGGCTGGCAGTGTACATTCCCTGGGGCTGACCCCAGTGTATAGTGGCCAGCATTCACCATCGTATCATAGAGCAGTTTTGCTGCTTTAAAAATTATTTTCTACATCTTTGTCTTTTGTGTCCACCCCCTAGTGAGCCCTGTCTTTGGCTAATTTGCCCTTTCCACAGTATTTGGAATCATACATTATTTGACCTTTTCAGATTAATTTTCATTTAACTGCAACTATGGATGATTCCTTCTATGTCTGCATGGCTCATTCCTTTATAGCACTAACATTCTGTGTACCAGGTTTTCGCTTTTGTTTTTTTAATTTTAAAGAGGATAAAAGAGAATAAAACCAAAACAAACCAGTGTAAAAGATACAGCACTCCAAAAACATTATGAGATCAACAGTATTTACTGTAATGCCTTTTGATGTCTTCAAAATCGCTGCAGATAATTCTGGATATAATGAAAATTAAACAGAATAAAATAGAAATAATAAAAACAAAGCAATGAATGTGCAGTAAAGGATTTCAAAACAAGCAAATAGTAAATCCAAAGTTGCTACCATAATATATCTTGCTATTTTTGAAATGGCTGCTCCTGCCATCAGATTTAACATAATCAAAACAAAAGAAAATAAAACCCAGCTGGGCGTGGTGGCTCACACCTGTAATCCCAGCACTCGGGAGGCTGAGGCAGGAGGATCATTGAAAGTTCAAGACCAGCCTGGGCTACAAAGTGAGCTCAAAGCCAGCCTGAACTGCATAGTGATACACTGTCTCAAAAAGACAAAAAGAAAAGAAAAATAAAACCCAACCCAACAAAACAATGAAAATGATATAGGACTTCTGAAAAAGACCATGAGGAATCAATCGTGGCTGCACACCTCAGAAGGAGATCCCCACAGGTGTCACCCTGTGTACCGCTGTTCTCTGAGCTATAATCAGACCACTGGCCCTAGACCTACAATGTTGATGAAACACCAGAGCACCACAGGCATCCAGTTGCATTTCACTTCCATAGCTATCATCACAGCCTGTGTTTCTCTGCATAAACCGGTTGCTTGTGGAGTGGGGGTTGCTACTTTGTTTGCCAGCCTGTGTGCCGGAAGGGGTCGGGGTCCGTTTCAGTCCGGCAGCAGCCCACATATGGGCCTGCTTCCCAAACTGGGCTTGCTTCCTGGTGTGGCCTTGCTCTTTCTCCCCACAGTCCACAAATGGTGCTGACTTATGGCAAGAGACTGGAGTCTGTCTGTTCCAGTCTGGTGGTACATACAGGCTGTGTTCCAGTTTTTGAATTCTAAGTCTGTTCTAAGTTCATAGTACAGGTATCTTTTTATCACTTAAGAATTATTTTGGCAGTACCTGCCAGAAATGCTACAAACATTAGTGAGCAAATTAAAACAACATTGAGTGTCCACCTGCCCCCAGAAAGAATGGCTAGTATCAAAAAATCAAGCAGTAACAAATGCTGGAGGGGTTATGGGGAAAAAGGACCGTTCTACACTGTTGGGAGTGCAGACTGGTGCAAACACTGGAAATCAGTGTGGAGATTCTTCAGAAAGCTAGGACTTGCTATTCCCCTTCTGGGTATCTTCCTAAAAGAATTTAAAACGTCATACCACAGTGATATATAGGCACCCATGTTTATAGAAGCACAGTTTGTAATAGCCAGACATTGGAAACAACCTACATGCCCATTAACTGAGCAATGGATAAAAAATTATGGTATTTTATACAATGGTGTACTACTCAGCCACAAAAAAGGATAAACTGGAAACTTTTATAGGTAAATGGATGCAACTTGAGATCATACTCATTAGTGAAATAAATAAGACACATATGTAAACATCATATTGTCTCAGTGTGACAAACTAAAAGAAAAAACATGCATATGTATATGTGTATGTATCTAAAAGAATAGTTAACATAGTTATACTACTGATTTCTCCAAGTTCACTGAGGAGAAAGATTTGTGCTAGTATTATTTGAACAATTGAATAAAGATGTCTTGTGCTGTGGGCAACTGATTTGGGAATGACAGTACCACTGTTGCCAGTGTTTTGAAATTGTTTTTCTTTTTATCCTTGAAATAAAATGAATTTGAAAAGCAAAACAAAGAACAAAAAAAAAAAATAGTGAGCTGAAGAAAGTGTTGTTTTCCATACAGTAAGCACCTCCTTGGCAGTCTGGGGAGGTCAAGCTAGTCTTCCTGCCTCCAGATCCCACCATACTAAGAAATCATTGGCCCTTCCTGCCTATGAACTTGGGTTACTCCAAATCCATGCAGAGCATCTATACTCTAAGCAGAACAAAGGTACATTTTAGACAAGAGACCAGAAGACCCATGCCTGGTCTTCCCTTCTGACAGCTGTGTTGTTCCTCCCTCAGGCCAGGCTGTGAGGAACGCCTGGAACCCTCAAAAGGCTTTCCTGTCCTTTTGGGTTCCCTCCAAGGAGCCTTCGTTCCTGTTTGCCCTGGACTGAGGTTATCTCCTTTATTCATTCATTAGGCAAATTTGAGCAGACACTGTCTTAATGACCAGGACAATGGAGATGGCAGCAGGGAAAAAGACTAGGCCTTTGCAGTTTCAGCTATGGTGAGATAAGATGGCCATGAGGCAGAGTCTAGTACAGTCCGCCAGGTGCCTGCTGCAAGAGGGAGTGAGCAAGAAGTGGGGCGAGGGCACAGGTGCTGTTCCCATATGATGATCCTGAGTCTGTCTGTGGTGTCATGGGATGTATGTGATGATCCTGAGTCTGTCTGTGGTGTCGTGGGATGTGTCAGGACACTAACGACGTCTGTCATTTACTAGGCTTTCAAGAGTGGCTGAAGAGACAATCCGGGATTACTTTGAAGCTCGCCTTGCTCTACTGGAACCTGTTTTCCCAATAGCATGTCATCGACTCTGTGAGGGGCCGGATTTCTCAACAGATTTCAATTACAAACCTCCACACAACATGCCAGAAGGTAAGCCTGTTTTTATCCTGAAGCTTCTCAATTTGAAGTATGCACTGTAAATATTCACTGATAATTAGAACCTTTATTTAAATAAAAACCTTAAAGAAATACTACTGTGTGTAATAATTATGTAAAATAGTTAACAGCAAAGCTGTTGTGGTAGAAGAGAAACCTACTGATGCCCACTATCCTAGATGACACTAAGGGTCCACAGAGCCCTTTTTAAACTGCATGGAGCAAGCCGGGCATGGTGATGCATGTCTGTAATCCCAGCACTCCAGAAGCTCAGGCAGGAAGATTGTTGTGAGTCTAAGACCAGTGTGGGCTACAAAGTAAGCTCAAGGCCAGCCTGAACTGCATAGTAAGACTGTCTCAAAGACTCCCCCAAAAAAAGACAAAAATGAAATGCATGAAGCTGCCTCTCCCTAATACTTGTTTTTGAGACTTGTGTGAAGCAACTGCCATTACTAATAGTCTGTTTCCTTGTAGACAAAAAAAGGTTAGCCTAGAGTAGTTTAGTAAAAAGACACAAAAACTTCCCTCCTGTCTCCTGGCCTCTGCTGAACAGCTCCTTTAATGGCCTGACTGTGGCCTTGTTAGGACACAGAGGCTACATATGTATGCAGTGTGCAGTGTCATTTCTGCGTTAAAATAGGGAGCTGGGCTCTAGTCCATTTTGTTAGAAATCCCTATTCTCCCGTTTAAAATAGATGATTCATTAGTGAAAATTTTTAGTAAAATACATCCCAATAGCTGTTAAAAACAGCCATCTGGAACTTTTTTTTTTTCTTTTCGAGACAGTTTTATTATGCAGTTCAGGCTGGGTTTGAACTCACCTTGTAGCCCAGGTTGGCTTCAAACTCAGAGGGATCAGCCTGCTTCAGCCTTCCAGGTGCTGAGAATACAGGCATGCACCATTGCACCTGGCCTTCATCTGTACCACTTCAATGTTTGAATTTGATATTGAAGATAGTAATTTTAGTGCTAACTACTCAGCCTAATTATGTGTTGCTGAGATGGGTTTCTGGTGAACTTCTGTGATTTGGTATGATTGGTTGTGTGTGCATCTACCAAAAATTTTTACAATTCACTTGCAATTTTTACTCTGCCAAGATGTTTTGCCATCTGTCTTAGTTACTTTTCTCTCATCGTGGGGACAAAAATACTCGACACTTAAAATTAAGGAAAGGTTCATTTAGCTCAGTTTGTGGAGGGTTCAATCCATAATCAGCTGGCTCCAAGGCAGGGTGGCATAGCACAGGGGAAACACTTCAAGGCAGCAGAGAGCAGAAAGATGGGGAGAACAAGCTTCTCTTCTCTTCCCTTATATTGTAAGCAGGCTACCATCTCACCAGGGTGCGTACAGCAATCTCACTACCTCTGTGCCCTCCTCTTGCACAAACTAACCTGAATGACTTAAACTTCTGACCTTCTGAAATTGATACAGTGGACAATATCTTAGAGGGTAGCGGGGCACCCCAGGATGGAGAGATGCTGAGTCACTTAGTCAAGCTTCTGGACTTCTCAAGTTGACACAATGTATCAACCATAATAACCTCTTCCCCCTCCCTGATGGTCTTCTGAGCCCTGCTCCTCAAGCCATCTCCTAGCTAGGCTGAGCCAGCTCCTTGTGAGCCCAGCCCTTGGGAATGTCAGGATTGTGGTTTAAAAGCACTGTAAGAATTAAGTCATGTTTATTAATGTGTAGTGTGGTGGGAGTGTGTGTGCTGTTTCATTTTGTCAGACTGTCCATGTACATTAGGGTGGTACTCACTGTTTGGCTTTAAAAAGAGGCTTTTCTCAGTCTCAGTAACTATGTTTGGGCCCTCAGTCTCTCACCATCTGATTTTTCAGTGGAGCTTAGGGAAAAACAGGACTGTCTCTGCATTCTGTACAGGCTTTGACTTCTCTGCTGCATGCAGAGAAAGTGTCTATGTGGTTTTAGGAAGCAAAGTCTGGGTCCTATTTCCACCATGTTCAGATAAGGTGAGAAGCTAGGGCTTACATACCCATTTTTCCTGACAGTAGAACAGGTATTTCTTTGAGGTCCCTGGGACGGCCTCTTGTTGATAACTAGCCTATATGGAAATGGTTGCCTTAGTGTAAAAGAAGTCTTAAATTGTACAGACTGATTTTGTTTTATTAAGAATACTTCTGGACATAGAGTAAAAACTTTACATCATATGCTTTTGGTTCCAATGGAAGAGGGAAGCCAGTGTGTGCAAGAAAATGGAAAATCATAGTCACACACACAGACAAACCACCACTGGGTCTGCTTCCTTGCACATACATACTTTCAACAGCAACTTTTACACAAAAACTAAAACTGTGTGGAAAACAGTCTGTTTGAAAGTTTTTCCTAGAAACTACCTATAGGGGTTACAAAATCAGAATTGCTATGATTTTGAGCACAGCTTTCTAGGGACCAGCTCCCTCCCAGAGGGACAGCACTCAGAGCTGAAAGGGTGGCCCACGTAGTAATCTCCTCCCACCTTCCTTCTTTAGGTTCTGGCATCCTGCTATTTATTTTCCATGCAAACTTTTTGGGTAAAGAAGTTATTGCTCGACTCTGTGGACCCTGCAGTGTACAAGCCGTAGTTTTAAATGATAAATTTCAACTTCCTGTTTTTCTGGTAAGATTTTTTACAGCCCAGTGCTAACACTTGTTCCAACCAAAAGTCCAGATGGCTTAAATTCCTATGTTTGAACAAAACATGATCATTCAGTAAGTGATCTAGGGAACCAGTTATTGAAAATGAGACAGATTTGCTTTATGTTTATAACCAACTTTATTTTGAATATAAATTCTTAGGGCACAAGAAACCTACTGCCAAATTTTAAATATCAGACCTTTTTCACCATTATAACAATTATTGTTTACTTAAAACTTAGAAATTTTCATGCTTTAATTTTTAATGCATAATCAGATAGTGGCTATATGAATTCTATTTTGAGATAATAAATGTTCTTTAGGAGGATTTGTATGTAATTCTCCCATCACTTTTAGATTTCTGTCATTTGGTAGTCTTAATTATTTTGGTTAATATTTAGACAATTTAAACAATTGTGTTTCCAACTAACCCCAAATTTTTTTATATTGTTTTATGTAATTTGTGTCTTTTTAATAACCTAAGCCTAAATTTATTTTGTTTATTGGTACCAAGATTGAACTCATGACCTCACACTTCCTAGGCAGGCACTTGTGCTATTGAGCGAAATCCCTGACCCAAACCAGTAAGATTTAGATTGCACATTTCATAGAAAAATAAAAAGAAAACTATATTCTTTACTGCCACTGAAGTTGTAGTAGGGTCTCATGAAAGTTGTAGGGTAGAATTTGCTGCACGTCTGTTTTTGTCTTAAAAAACAAAACAAAAAAACCCCCAAAATACTAACACTGTTTTCTTTCCACTCTAGGACAGTCACTTTGTTTACTCTTTCTGCCCCGTTCCAGGCCCTAATAAGCTCTTCATAAGGTTGACAGAAGCACCTGCTGCCAAGGTGAGGCGGCTTCATGTTTGTTGTTATATTCCAGGTGCTGGTACAGGTTACTTTGTCATAAAAAAAACAAAAAACTTCATATTGTCCCTAGGGTTCCCTGGTCTCCAGAGAGCAGAGGTGTGTGTGTGGGTGGGTGCCTGGGGATCAGCACATGGCAGGCTAGGTCATGTGTCCCAGGCCAGTCTAGGTAGGGCCTGCTCTAGGTTCTAAGACTGATCAGCCTCTCCGGGTGCAAGGAAGTGGACTAAAACAGTCTGGTAATGACTAACAAGAGTTTACAAAAATCAAATTATAAACACTCGCAAGTATTTTTTACTAAAATAGTAATCTGTGTAAACAGTTAACTGGGTTGAAAGTATTTTTCAGCCAAGTGGCCCTGGTGTTTGTGGAGGGGAATTGTGTTCTGCACTGACGTGGGTTTCCCTCTCCAGGTGAAGCTGCTGATTGGTGCATACAGAGTTCAGCTTCAGTGACCAGTCGGGACTGGGACGCAGCTTTCAGACAAGCTCTCCCTTCATCTTTGAAGCTGTGTGGGAATTTTGGTGCACCTAAAACTTTTAAGTGTAAAATTTCATCTGTAAACCTCTTGAGCCTGTCATCTGTTTTGGTCTGTGAGATCACTGTGGTAGCCCTAATATATATTTGAAATATATATGTGTGCCAGTCTTCTGAAATTCAGCATTGCACCAAGACTGCATTATTTTATTTTTTCCACAATGTGGAACAGTACATAGAAAGATTAAGAAAGTTTTAAGTTTGTTTTTTTTTAAATAACTGAATTTTCTACTAGTCTTGGTGAATTTCTGTGTAAAAAACCAAAAAACATGTAGGTGCAAAGCACCAGCTTACAGTGAGGGAGGCATGGTCTAGGCACTTAGGTTGCACAGACACCTAAGGTCAGCTCTGCTGTCCTTGCTGATGACTGCTGTCACCCAGTGGTGGTGGTGGGGATCACTACACAGCTGTCTCGCTGCCACAAAGGGCAGGGATAGTGACACCTTTGTGTAAAGTGCAGTTCCAGCTTATCCTTTTTCAAAGATAAAATAAAAACCTCAGATGCAGCAAGACTATTGAGCACTTCTTTGCCTGTTAAGTTCACTGAGTAATTCTGAAAATCCGCTTCATGTGAGCACAGCTGGGAGGCCACTGCGGTCCTGGCTGAGCCTTGTACAGTCTGCGAGAGCTGCCTTTCCCAGAGTGGGGGCCACGGTGCATGCTTTCCATTCCCTGAAGAAGTATTTACTGCTAAGTGTAGAAGTGTCAAAAATTCAGTTTTGATCTTTGTAGCAGCACCAGGGATTGACTCTGTGGTTGCCACTTAGCTACTTCCCCAATCAGGGTACTGCTAAGTTGTCTGGGGTGGGCTTGAATTTGCTCCTGCCTCTGCTCAAGGTGCTGAGATTACAGGCCTGCATCACACATGGCCTCATTAGTTTTTAGTTTTATGAAATATAATTTTAATGAAAAAAAACTTCAAAATGTGACATGCAGATCCACATACACTTGACAGTTCAGAGAACCACTTTTTTTCATTTTGTATTTCATGACTTTAAAACCATCTAGTTAAATGTTGGTCACAAAGTTTTTCAGTACTGTATCTGGCTTCATCGCTTAAGATATAAAACAGTTTTAAAATACAATTTCTGTTACCAAAAGTAAGCCTAAATTGAGCCTCAGGGGAGACCATTTACCTACAGTAAAAAGACAAAGTGAGAGTAGGACACACATGAAACAGGAAATCACCCAGTTCTTTTAGTTTAGGCTGAGAAATGTGGATGACATCAATGTATGGGTGAGGCTTTGACAGCTGGGAAAGTGGCCAGTTATGTGACTGGAATGTTAACCTTCAAGGTCACCTTGTGACGCTGCCTCAAGTTGTCTTGTCTTCAGCTTGTCCCAGGTGTGCCACTGACGCTCGCTCGCTTGTCCTAAATATAGCTGCACATCTAGCAATAGAATGAAGAGGAGCTACTTATCTTTTTCACAGTCAGGCACAAACCTGCTTGTGTTTGTGAGGAAAAAAGTAAACAGTGACAGTAGTACTTTTTTAAGGATGGAGACTTAACCAGACACCCCAACCCCAAGCTGTTTCCTGATGAGCAGCTAAGCCATTCCTGAACAGGCAGCAGTTCTCTTGGTTAATGCTGCTGCTTGGCTACAGAAACACAGTTTTCAAAAAAGGGAACAAGCAAGCAATGATTTCTCTGGCAAAGAAAGTTATTCTTTCTTTCTTTTTTTTTTTTTTTTTGGTACTGGGGAATCAAACTCACAACCTGGAGCTTGCCAGGCAGGCACTTATGCCACTGAGTTAAATCCCTGGCCTCAACAAAGGTTTGGTGTTGTCTTTTTGAGACAGGGTCTCCCTATGCAGTTTAGGCTGGCCTTGAGCTCACTTTGTAGTCCAGGCGGGTCTCGAATTCACAAGGATCCTCCTGCCTCAGCCTTCCTACTGCTGATTAAAGGTGTGTGCCACCACACCTGGCTTAACAAAGCTATTCTTAAGCAGCATCTTATTAAAGGTTTACAGATAGGCTTAATATTACAAGACTCAGCCAAAGCATCATCCTTACACACTTTAGGGGTGAACTGGTCTTATGACAAGCAGATCACCAGCAAAAAGTAGTCATCTTTTAATTCAATTATTCTAATTTAAGAAAGCATCATCTCCTCTCTGCCATTGTTCCTTTCCAGTGCAAGGGAAAAAGGAGAAAGGTTAACAGTGTTCAGTTTAACTTAATTACTAATTATAATGACTTACACCTGGTTGGGCCTAGTGGCTTAACTACCAAGTACATAATACAACCAGGTGCCACAGATAAGGGCTTTGTAAATGTTTAATGCACGGGAGGGGAATGCAGTCCATGTTACTCCACTATCCCTTGTTAATCCCATCTCAATTCTTAAAACCGGTGGCATCTGACTCAGGATGATACACCGAGTGTGAAGTGCACATGCTGTTTGGGTTTCACATCACACCACAGGCCTTGCACCCTGGCACCAGTGTGCTGTGCCATGCCAGTGCTCACAGGGGTCAGCATGCAGAACAGACAGAAGCCCAGGTATGAGCTTCAACAGCAGAAGAGTTGCAGGAGGAAAAGCACATGTCACACAGGGTCGGGTGTGAAAACACTGACTCAAAGGACAGGACAAAGAAGCTTGAGTGTTTTAATGTTTCACACTGTTTTCATGTTTCTTAGTGCACTGCAGGGTAAAAGCCCAGTGCTGGAGTCCACATGGCCTAACTTACAGGTGGCTCCTTTCAGGAGCTGGAGCTGATGTATCTAGGTAGATACACCTTGTTAGTCCACTGCAGAACGAAGGATAGTGAGAGTTCGCGCAGTTGGCTCAGGACCACACTAAAAAGAGGTCTGTTGATTCTGTCCATCCTGAGCATGCAGGGACCACAAACTGTCTAAGCTGAATGCTTGGCATTAGTTCATTTGGGAAAAAAACAAGCTCTATATAACATTGTGCCACACTGTCTGTTCATAGCCCTCCTTATTTGCTCACCCTGAATCAGATCCTCTGCACATTTCTTCCCACAAGACATCCAAATTTCTTCCTTTCTCTTTCTCTTCTTCCCCACCTCCCTTCTTATGCAGAGGGTCAAGCCCTCTACCTCTCAGCAACATCCTCAGCCCTAAGTTGATCTCAATTCTCCTGTCTCATTCTCTTGAGTCACTGGAATTACAAGTATATGTTACCATGCCCAGCTGCAAAGCTGTACCATTTGAACTGCACAAAATGTGCACCTGGAGCATATTTAAAATGTTACATGACTCAGTTTTCCATAAATTGCTTATGCGGACTAACTCATACTTGTTTACTGGCTTGTTTGTCCTGGGTTATGGAGAACATTTTCCATATAGTGTTTTGACCTGAAAAAGAAATTCTTCGTTAGTAAACAAAGTACAATCCACAGTATAGTTCTGTAGCAACAACAAATAGAATAAAACAATGTGCTACCCTGAGCAGAACTACACAATATTTAAGACCCGAATTAATCCATTTCACCTATAAAAATTTTCTCAAATCCAGTGGCGGCTTCCGGTGGTTTTTGTTTTGTGGTACTTGGGATTGAACTGGGACCTTGTGCTATAAACTATGCCCAGGTCTTTTTATTTTTGAGACATAGTTTCACTAAGTTGTTGAGGCTAGGTTTGAATTTATGAACTCGTATACTAAGTACGTAACAAGTTGTCTATGTTCTGCTATAAAAAAGGTGAAACTGATGTCACACACAAGAAATAAAATGAGCTGGGGATTTAGCTCAGTGGCATAAGTGCCTGCCTGGTAAGCATGAAGTCTTGAGTTAGATCCCTAATTATTTATATTTTTATATATATATATATATATATAAATAAAAAGTACACACACACACACACACACTTCTAGTAAAAAGCTGCACCATCTGGGACCTAATTAGAAATAAACATTTTCAGGCCTGACTAGCAAGGACCAACAGTCTGTTTTAAGGGGATTCTGTTAAACATTCAAAGTGAAAACCTCCTGTTTGAAAGGACACCCAGGGACACTGACCATTTCACCTAATAATTCCCTGGGTCTGAGATTCTCTGTTAGAACCCTCTACTGCCTGAAGGACTCCCGAGTCCACTCCTACTCTGCCAGACCTAGGGTCTTGAGGATGGGCATTCTGACCTGTCCCCAAAAGCAATGCCTACAGGTGGTCTGAGAAGCAAAGCCTAGGATTAACTTTAGAGAAGCCAAATAACTATGAAAAACATGTGTGAGCCAGGCATAGTGGTGCACACCTGTGATCCTAGGGCTCAAGAGGCCGAGATAAAAGGATTGCAGAGATTTTGGGGCCAGCCTGGGCTACAAAGTGAGTTCAAGGCCAGCCCAAACAACAGAGTGAGACTCCGTCTTTAAAAAAAAAAAGTTTCTGAAAGGTACAAGCCCATCAGTATCTCTGGGAAGTAATTAAATGTACTCAGGCAATAGTCACTACCTGGTCCCCAGCACAAAACTTGTGGCAAGATCAGGGCAGAAGAGGATGTGTCATCACCAGATAAGGTGACTAGGAAAGAAGTATTTTCAAAATAATATTCGTAGGTCTACACCAGGTGTGGCAGCACATGCCTATAATCCCAGCACACAGGAGGCTGAGGCAGAAGGAGTGCCACAAGTTTAAGGCCAGCCTGAACTACATATCAAGACCCTCTCAAAAAACAAAACAAAAATGAAAATTTTGGATGTATTAGGGTGACCACATGTCTCAGAATTCTGTTACATTAATGTAAAATGTTTACAAATTTCTGTATTTTTGGCAAAACAAAATAAAAAAATTGTGACCCTTTCAGAAAGCAGAGAAGAAATAACATGGATCTGATTTTATGATAGTTTACCATTTTTAAGGAATATAGTTTCCAAAAGGACATGGCGAAAAAGTCTACATTTGAAATCTAAAACTCAATACTTATGCTTATAACTTTGTAAAATAAGACATTTTAGCATCATTTCTCCATGTACTCCAATTTTATCTAACATCAAATCCACCCACACACTACCACCAGTGAGGAAGAAGAGGGCAAACTGGTACTAATGTCTCCTCTTGTGCTTGCCAGAGATGAAAGGGAAGTGGCACTGGGGATGCCATAGGAGACATGTTCACAGCTCAAGTGTAAATTACTGCACAGAAGGATCCTAGGACACCGGGCTAGGGATACACAGCTCAGTGGTAGAGTACTTGCCTAGGGTGCGTGTGGTCTCAGCTTCAGTCACCAGCACAGGAAAAACCACCCAAACTGAACCACTGCATTAACTGTGGCCAACAGAATCAGGAAGAGTAGGAAAAACTAAGAAGAAATCAATATTCCACGAGCTGTTACAAAAGAGCCAATGATGCTGATCAACCTGACGCGGAGCATGACTGTAGCATTCCTGGTCTGTGAAGTCTTCAGAATTATACTGGAAGCTGAACTGTCAGCAGCCTCACCCATGCTTTCTTTTATCACCCTAGGAATACAACAAAATCAGATTTAGTGTTCTAGAGATTGATTCTGGAAGTTTTAACTGATCTCCTAAAAGTTCTTAGCAGTAACCAAGTTCTGGTAAAATACCATTTTGTGCTGTATGCTTTGACTATTTCCTGAAATTATCTTTATTCAACAAGGATTTTCCTGCAATTCAAAATAGTACTCATTTTCTTTAAAGAACATTGACACATTTAAAATTTAGATTAATTTAGTATTTTGGCATTAAAAACTATCAAGTCCTAAATACAAAATAATTTATTTTCAAATCTGCTGCTGAAAATATTTCAGGTTTTTTCCTAAATCCATCCTTACTTATTGACATATGACCTCTTGTAAGAGGACTAATCTCTCAACACAACACAGTTTAAAACCTTATACCAGAAAAATCAAAGGATCTGAATTCCTACTCCACAAAATGTTTTTCTACTTGTACAAGTGTAGGACATACATATATTTCTGTTGTATTTGATCAGAAAAACTCTCCTACCTTGGTATACCTTGCACCAAAATTCTCCAAAGACCATACACCCAAGATTTTTCACTGGGGGACAGGCTTGTGTTTATTATGTTATCCTTGTAATATTTTACTTTTATAATATACCCAAAATATTAATACAGCAGTTCACAACTGCAATGTAGGATTAAACACAAATATACAAATTTGTGTTAAAATTTTTCTCTTGTGTGAGAGGTAAATATGAAACTGGAAATCTGTAGCTTAGACTAGTATTGTATTTAAAATCTAGTTAGGTCTCAATTTCATTTTGACACTCCCCCTACACACACAAAGTTGTGTAAACTATGAATGCAAATTTAAGTACATGGTTTAGGTATACACAGTTCTACATGTACTTTATTAGGATTTATAGATCAGCTAATGCATTTTGATATAGGTCCCTGGTTTAAAATTTTAAGTACTTCTGAAAGAAAGCATGCTTTATCAATTATATCAATTAAATCTTAACTTTTGAGGCCAGGGATTTAGCTCAGCTGCACAGTGTCTACCTGGCAAGTGTGAGGTCATGTACCAAAAAACCCCCCACAAAACCCCCCAAAAACAAAAAACCAACTTAACTTTTATGTATTCTTATCAGCAAATGGCATTCTATTATACAAGATACTTACTGAGAATATGCTGCTTAAGTTCATTTTCATTCTTAAATTGATCATATAAAGTTAACACTTCTATGAAATGTGCCTATGGTAAAGTTAAGGCTGATTATAAAAATAAATGGAATCACAAACCAAACTGAAAAGGTTTAATTTTCTTAACACAATGACACAAACTACTAAAAACTTTAAGGCATCTTAACTTCAAACATGTGAACCTGTACCTTAAAACCATTTTTACTGAAACCCAGAAAGGTAATCTCTCAAGTTAGCTAAATTGTGCTTGTCAATATGTAGCTTAATCCTTTTAGTCAAAATTTTTAAAAACTACTAGAATTCTCATTAAAGAGTCTTAAAGCAGTGAGGTTTCGTGTACATTGCAATGCAGTTAGTCCTAATAGAGCAGTCACAGCGAGCTACTGTGTCAGCAGTTATTCAGTGGTGCTCATGGTACGATTTGTTTTTTTTTTAATCTTAAGACTAGGGTCTTGCTATTTTGTTCAGGCTGACTCCAAATTCTTGAACTCAAGCAATCTTCCTGCCTCTGCCTTACCAGTTCTGCACCAGTATACTCAGTTTACAATTTAGATTTTAAAATCTACGTCCTGGAAAATTCATACAAAGTCAGACAATGTTATCTAACCCTGAAGAACACCTCTATCAAAATGATCTGCCAAATTAAAAAAAAAAAGTTGAATTAAATAAGTATATTAAATTATATTAATCATTACATTAAAGGAGTTAACTGTCCCTTAACTGAAACTATCACCATCACTTGTTGTGGTTTGTATTGTTTTGAGAGGATCTTGCTATGTAATCCAGTTTGGCCTCAGACTCCGTGTGTAACTGGCCTTGAACTCATTATCCTCCAGAGTGTGTTCTAGCTTAACTGTAACAAAACTGTGTGAGGGGCCCTTGGACAAAAGTGGTCTGTCTTTAATTTTAGAATCAAAAATGACACAGCACAATGGGGCACACCTGCCAGCACTCTGGAACGCTATGGCAGAAGGGTCACAAGTTTAAGCCCAGCTTGGGCCACTTAACAAACTGTCTTAAAATAGGAAGAAACTGGGGATGTAGCTGTGTGAAGGTTTGAGCTTAAAACCTCAATAACACACAGAAAAAAAGAAAACAAATTTAAAGAGGGTAAATAAAAATGATGTACATATTAGTACGTTTTACTTTCTTCTTTTATTAGTTTCACTTTATTTTATTAATTTATTACATTTAGGTACTGGGGACTGAACTCAGGACCTGGCACTTGCAAAGCAGGCACTTGTGCCTCTGAGCTAAATCCTTGGTCCTAATGTTGTACTTTTTTTTTTTTTTTTTTAATGGTACTGGGGATTGAACTCACAACCACACAATTGTAAGGCAGGTACTTATGCCACTGAGCTAAATCCCCAGCCCTAATGTTGTAACTGCTAAAAGTAAGAGGCACCTGTAACTAAACCCTAGATGATTAAATAGAAACATTTTTCACAGTCAAAACCACAAAGAGGGGGAGGGAGTATTGGCAATAGAACTCAGGACTTTGAATTTGCCAAGCAGAAGCTGTGCCACTGAGCTACATTCCTAGCTATATCTGTTAAATAATATGCAACTTACCTGTAAGTAATAGGAATAGATTCTAAGGAAGGTATCTATAAATAGAAATAACATATAATCTGGGAGACTGAGCTATTCAAATTAAAACATATGAACTTGTAAAACCCCAGAAATAGGATTTTAATAATGGTACATGTTGAAAAACACTCTGCTATGAATCAAGCAAAAGACAGTGATTTCATGTGATGCAGATGCCTGGGGTTGCCAGCTACAGAGAATGGTAGTTTTCATTTGCACACTCCTGATGCAACAGCAGGGATTCCCTTTCAAAACAGGGAGTGCTGGGCTGGGGATTTAGCTCAGTAGCTTAAGCGCCTGCCTGGCAAGCACAAGGTCATGAGTTCGATCCCCAGTACCAAAAAAAACCCCAAAAAACAAAACAAAACAGGGAGTGCTGAAACCTGTGGTTTCACGGGGGTGACAACTGTCATGGTATCAAGTATGACGACCAGAGAGACATTATACAAAGCAGAGTCCACCCTTCACCTTCATGCCTAAAGCATGACTACAATATTAGCTGCTGAAATAGTAAATACACCAAATGCTATTCACAGGTAATTTTAACAGTCAAAACAGGTAAGTTTACTTTGCACTGATTATTTTATTCCAGAATTAATGGTGCTTTGTGCAACAAAGAATGTATCTTCAAACACTGAGGAAATACTGATCAAGCAAAGCAGTAAGGTCAAACAATGGCCAACATTTTCCGAAGAAACCCAAGAAACTACCCATGAAAGCAGCAAACCTGTGAGACAACTGACATTATGTCCACAACTGCATCCTACTTTGGGATGTAATGCAACCAGAAAAGATGAACAAAGGATTCAGAATCTCTAAAATAATCTTAGCTCACAAAATGATTAATTTATGTTTAATAAAGAAGTACCATTTTTCAGCTGACATTTTGTGAGAAGCTACATTCCTGGCTGATGATGCGGGGCATACTTGTAAACCCAGCACGCAGCGGCTGAGGCTGGAGAATCACAAGTTTGAGTCCACCCTGGGCAACGTAGTGAGACCCTGTTTAAAACACAAAATAAAAAATGGATGGACTATTCTGCCTACAGAAGGATAAATTGGAGATTTCTATAGGTCAATATATGTAACTCTAAGACCACACTTATAAGTGAAATAAATCAGACTTGCATGTGTAAACATCATATGCCTTCCCAGTGTGAGAAGCTGGAAGACATAATATATATATATTTTATATATATAGTATGTATATATATAAAAGATAGTTAAGATAGTTATACTACTAATTTCTCTTAGTTCACTGGAGAGAAAGGTTTGGGCTATTATTGTTTGCACAATTAAATGTAGATATCTTGTACTCTGAGTAATTTAAAGATAACAATATACAATGTATTTATAACTGTTACCCTCTAGTTATCTTGTTTTGAAATTTCATTTTTTTTTTCCTTAAAAAAAAGAAAAAAATGGCTGGAAATTGGGACATACCTCATTGTGAAGGCCCTGGGTTCAATCCTTAATCACACACACACACACACACACACACACACAAAAGGAGAGAGAAGAGAGAGGAGGGGAGGGAGAAAAGGAAGAAGAAAGATAGGTTAACTCAGGATTCTCAACATTATCTAGCTTTCCAGTAGCTATCCCTACTTAACTCATCTGTATATAACAGGTTATACAATAGATCAATGAGTATTAGCATCAGAAGGCAATGAAGGAGCTGGACGTGGTGGTGCATTCCTGTAATCCTAGCACTTGGGAGGCTGAGGCAGGAGGATTGTTCTGAGTTTGAGACCAGCCTGGGCTACAAGTAAGCTCAAGGCCAGTGTGAACTGCACAGCAAATCCTGGAGTCAAAAAATATGACCCCCCCCCCCAAAAAAAAGACGTAGATGAAGACAATGACAACGAAGACAAGACACACTGAAATATAGGTACTTCACAGTTAAAGGTAACTGAATGGCAACTATATGAATATACATAACGTGCATTAACACACACATACATATGCATATCTATATTATGTATATCTATAAGTTTATATATATATTTAATACTGGAAGCTATCGAGAGAATGGAAATTGGAACTTCTATATTACCAGAAAAGTTAATATAAACAGCATTGACAGTAGGTGCTCACAAGAACACAGAACAAGGCTGAGTATGGTGGTACATGTCAGTAATTCCATCACTTTGGGAGGCTGAGGAAGGAGGATCTCAAGTTGAAGGCCAGACTGAATTACAAAAAAAATCCTGCCTCAAAACACTAAAAACCAACCAACCTCACCAAAAAAAGAATATAGAGCAAGAGAAATATTACACATAGATCATGGGATTAAAAAATTGGATAGACACTTGGCAAAACTATTCAGCACTTTGCACGAAACCTACATCTACCTCACACTCAGTAATTCTGCTTCTAGAAATTTTCACCAGGAGAAATAAACACATAAACGGCTGTCTGCGAGTGTTCACAGCAGTTTTATTCATAACTCCAAGCTGGAAAGCACTGAAAGAGTGTATCAACAGAAGACCAGACCAGAAAGATGTCGCAAATTTCCTCAATGGGATACTGGTCAAAATGGAGAATCAGGGCCAGCGATTTAGCTCAGTGGCATAAGCGCCTGCCTGGCAAGCGCGAGGTCATGAGTAAGATCCCTGGTACAAACAAACAAATCAATTACTGATATATGCAATAATACAGATGAATGAACTAAATACCATGTGTGAAAGAAGTAATGTAACATAGTACATTACTATGAAGTTCAAAAATAAGTCTATGATGCTCAAAATAGAATACTGGTTGCCACTAATATAGGAGAGACTGTCTGGAAAGCACCTCATTAAGATTCCCAGTTGATGACAACTGAGGTGTCAAATTGAACAAAACTCAAATTTTGAGTAACTAAACAGCTAGTCCAAAATTTTACAAAGTAAAATTTTGTTTTTAAATTACTTTGAAGCTCATGTAGCAATTCAAAATGACACTACATACTGAAACAAGGATAATGCTAAAGCAGGTAAAATTCACTTCTAGGTACTAAAATGACACTGAAATGGAAAAATACTGAAGATTCCAACTAGAATATCAGCTTTCCCTGGAAAATAATTTACTGATCCATCTAAAGATGAAATAACTTTTGCTGGAATTATCAAAAAATGTAAAATTCAGCAAACATGTAAAATCTAAAAACGTACAAAAATGATTTTTGCAATTATACTCAATGATTTCCAGTAAAGAACTGAATTTCAAGTGCCCAGACTTAAAGCAAATTCTACAGAAAATATTAAAATGGGTCTTGACATATACATCTGCTTTCTTTGCAAGGCAATTTCAGTAAGAAAAAGATACCATTGAATTTACCAACTTTATTTCTGTACCTAAATTCCAATAAAGGCATTTCAAAAATGAAATCCAGCATTAATCCTCTGTGATCTTCTTTTCCAAGACTATAAAACAAAATCATGGTCAAATTTATCAACTAGTGATTCACTGTTTGTTTGTTTTTTTTGAAATTCTGCATTATTGTACCCTTTTTTTTTTCTGTTTTGCTTTTTTCCCTCTAAATAAATTTAAAAAAAAAAGTCAAGGAAAATCTATCCTTAATGCATGAGCAGGGTTCAGTTGGTTCACAGTACACTGCATTTTCAGCACAAGACAAGAAACACCTATTATTTGCCTACTTGAATAGCCTCCTGTTTTTTGTCCCCTGAGTAGCAAGGATTGAACCCAGGGGTTCACACATTCTAAGCAAGTACTTGACCATTAAACTACATACTTAGCTCATTTTTACTTGAAATGGGGTCTTGCTAAATTGTCCAGGCTAACCTCGAATTTGCTATCTTTCTGCATCAATTTCCTGAGTAGCTAGAATTACAAGTATGTGCCATCAACTCAGTTCACTATTTTGTTACAAAGTTCATTATTTCAAGTAAATTAGAGTTAATTTATCAGTCATGTTCATACATCATGGAAAGGGTTTGGAAACAAACTGTCAACAAAATTTTCTTCACTAAATACATGTATTTTTTAATTAAAATTTTTTTTTTTTTTTTTTTGTCTGAGACAGGGTTTCACTATGCAGTTCAGGCTGGCCTGGAACTCTAAATGGTCCTCCAGCCTCAGCCTGGGATTATAGGCATGTACCACCATGTCCAGCACCACATATTTAAAACCACAATAGCATGTTACTGTTACTTTCAGGGTAACTTGTAAATTAACTTATTAGGAAAAAAACTTTTGGAAAGGATTCACTATATAGTACAGTGTGGTAGTATATCACTGTAGCCCGGCACTCATGAGGCTGAGGCAGGAGGATCCCAAGTTCAAGACCAGTCTGGGGTACACCAGGAATTCAAATCCTGCCTGGACTATATAGTGAGACCCCCCTATCTCAAAAAGAATAAAGGAGTCATTATCTGCACTAAATAATATCAGATTGTTGCATTTGGAAAAAAGTTATGTAAACATTAAGTATAAACCTCACTTCTGTGATTGAAATGTAGGGAAAAACAGGTGCTGAGCATCATCAGTAAGAGGCAGGATGATCACCAGCAAGGGCATTTCAGCAGGTGAACATACAGCCCATCTTCACCAGGGTTAATGACTTTTGAATGACAAGTACATCCTAACTGCATTACTCATGTAAGTATATACTAAAATATTTTCATGACTTACCACAAAACATGCATGTGCCAGGCATGAAGGTGCATGCCTGTAATTCTAGAACTCGGAAGTTAAGGAGGATGGCAAAGCTGAGTCCAGTGTGAGCAACTTAGGGAGACCCTGCTTCAAAAGAAAAAATGAAGAGATGGGGATATAGGAAGGCTCAGATTCCAATCACTAACATGAAAACAAAATTAAGAGGAAGAAAGTGCGAAAGTTTAAGGGAGAGGGGAGAGCACTTCCTTTTTGGTACTAGGCAGGCCACCATCACCTGTCACTTTTCCTTTTTGGTCTGAGTGATCTACTTGTTTTCATTTGATTCTGGCTCTACTCCAGTCAATATCAGATGAGTAGCTAAAATAATTCCCAATACAGAAGGTCACATTGCTGCCTAATCCAGCCTCTCCAACAGTGTCCTATTTCATTTGGGGACAATAATCTCAACTATGTAGCATGGCATTGCTCTAAAGCTTGCATTGCCAGTATTACAACCCCTGGACTAGGCAGAGGGAATTAACTGGGAAAGGAAAGGGTTAAAATCTTACTTTCTATTAGAAGCACAGATAAAACAGATTGGTACATAAGCAGTTGTCTGGGTTGTTCAAGTTTCATTCGGAGGGAAAGTCCTCTGTGGAAGCAATAATGATTAATGTAAGGATGGGAAACGGTTCTTCATTTTCCTCATTTATCCTAGGCCCAGCACAGTGGCAACTCCTCCCATTTTGCAACTGCTCTCTGATTTATTCAGGTATCAGGACAGATGTCTCTTCAGAGAAGCCTACAACAGATACATGTTTCCCAATCTAGAGATATATGTATCAGTTTACACAGACACACACACACACACACTTTAGTTGCATACATGTGTGTATTTTTATGGGATTGGGGATCAAACCTTGCACATGCTAGCAAATGCACTATCACTGCGCTAAACTTTAAGCCTCAATCAGTATTTCTTAAATTTAATGATTATACTATGAAACCACTGTTTACTGTCCATCGTAACCAGAGGTCACAATGAATATTGGAAAATGAAGAATTAACCCTGATCAGTGAAATTTTCTGTTTTTCAAATAACGAACTGCACTCATTTAAGTCCTTATTATACAATGCACTGAATACCAAACTGTTTAAAGTTGCCAGCTTGAGACATATAAAAAATTTATCTTTCTTTGATATAAAATCATCACAACTATGCAATTGAGTGAAGAGTCACAATTCTTCGGCAATTCACACTTGTTTGCCAAGTTTGGGTTTCTGTTGTGCAGTTCTGGGAAGAGTCCACAACTTCAAACATTTCTTAGGCAACCACTCTGCTACTGAGCAACACCCCCAGCATTCAAGTGTAAGACTTTAGGTCTCTATTTCTAGAATTCTCCTTCACTAACTTTAGACTAATTCAAAGCTTCTCCAAGTCATTTTTATTTTATTATTTAAAAATTAATCATTTTAATTTCTATTCCTGAACTTTTACTCTCATTGCCAAAAACTTCACCAGTTTTTATTAACATTTAGTCTTACTGATTATTGTGCATTGGTTATGACTGCAGAGAATAAAGTGACATTCTCAGCACCCACAGACATCTAAAATACTAGACAGACAGACAGACAAATGACAAAGCAACTCCACTAGTTTTCTCCTATAAATATTTTCACACAAGTGGCCTACATGTCCAAAGACATACTATGAAGACTATAACAGGAGAAAGGAAGGAACATGGGAGAAAAAAAACAAAAAACAAAAAACAAAAACCAGGCACTAATAAAAGCTTATCAACACGTATAAAGAATGAGGAATCTCAGCTACATATGTGGAATAATCCCCAAAGTTATTGTGGGAAAATCTGCAAAAGAGTGAAAGCATATATAACATGCTTTTGTGTGTATACACTGAAAATATACATAATTTCTGGACTCGTATGTGAGAAGTCAGCAGCAATAGCTGCCCTGGCGAGTTAGTATACAACAGAAAGTTACTTTCACTATGACCATTCTGCACTCTGTGTAAAGCAAGTAATAGTTCTAAAATTTGAAAATATACTTTATGCTTATATATACATTCCTTTATGTATTAAGTATACTGGAAAGCAGGTTGATTTTTATTAGATGTTAACGATACAATGCTGTTTCTAGATCTCAAAGGAGGGCTTGAAATCTGGTTACGAATAAAGGGGCTGCTAAGATAACATGTAAATTCCAGGAATGAGACAATAGGGTTTCTTCCACCTCAGGCTTCCATATTTCCTCATACCAGTTACTAATCAAGTACAAATAAAATCATCTGCAGCATCCCTTTCTCCCACATGATTTTTTCTGTAATGAATATAACTGCAGTCTCCCAGAACCTGTAAGTTTCCCTGTATTCCAGTATGAAACTCAGTTAATGCAGCCCTGCAGTCTAAGTAGCTGTATTTAGAGATGAGCAGAGAAATCTTTATATAGACGATTATACAAATACATAGTTTATGCTGGCAAACCGATTATAACTTGTATTTTCATTTATCAACTGCTGTTTCTTTTATTGATGACAATTGAGATTCTACAGCCAACATCTTTTTCCCAGGCACCTAATGATTTATTTTGGGGTGTTTGTTTTGGAGACAGGGTCTGCTATGTAGTCCAAGCTGGCCCTGAAGTTGAAATCAATCCTCATTCCTCACCTCCTCAGTGCTAGAATTATAGGGTGCTCTACCTTGCCAGCCACAGCACCAGAATTTTATATGCTAAGCGCCTTTTCTGTCACAGGAGCCTTAGACTTTCTACATTCACCTTGTTCCTTCCTCCTAAATTACTCTTAGAAAATAGTGGTACTAGCATTGGGCATGGTGGCACAATCTGCAATGCCAGCATTTGGAAGGCTGATGGAGGAAGATCATTAGGAGTTCAAGACAAACCTGGGCTACAAAGTGAGCTCCAGGACAGCCTGAATTACATAGCAAGACCCTAAAAAAAAAAAAAAAAAAAAAAAGGAGTACTAGTTACTCCTCAGTTGGTTATAAAACCTACTAAACCTGCCTCCTTTGTTCCCGGTAAACGCCCTACATTCAATTAATCACTGCATCCTGACAATTTCTCAGTTAACTGACATCCTGGTTTTCTGTTGTTATTGCTGTTTGTTTTATTTGCTATGGGTAAAACCCAGTGCCTTGTAAACCCTAGGCAAACACTCCACCACATCTCCAACTCCCAGGTATTAATTTCTGCCTTACCTTTCCAATGGTTTTTTCCACCATCTCAACTACTTTTCCCTAACAGCAGTCTATTTTGAATCAAATGCATCTTTCTCCAAGTTATCTACCTGAAATACAACTATGGGTTTTTTTTTTCCTCTGTGCAGTTTAGGCTGGCCTTGAGTTTATTTTGTAGCTTAGGCTGGTCTTGAACATTCAAAGATCTTCCTGCCTCAGCCTTCCAAATGCTGGGATTACATGCATGCGTCACCATGCCTGGCCTTTTTCATTCTAAGAGGCAAAGTCGTGCCATGTTGCTCAGAGTCTCAGCGTTCCAAGTGGCTGCGATTACAGGCAGGTCCTATCCCTGGCTTCACCGGAATCTCTCTCCTGATACATTGCTCTAATGGCTCCTTATCAAAAAACATTAGTTTTTCATTCTCATTTTAGGTTATACCAGCTTTGTGTACACTGATCAGTTCCCAGCTTTTCTTTATAATGGGCACTCTAATCTCCCAAATAGATTTAACTTACTGGAAAAGGATACTTGGGTGTTTCTAACTGCTGCAGTCCTGGACAAACCATGTGCTGATTTACACTTTTGAATTTTTCTTTGTCTACCTCTCAATTCTTGTGTGTGTGCGTAATAAAGTAATGAAAAGTACTATATTACTAGTTACTCTGCCTTATTTAAAAATTGTTGTTTTAATATTTCCTGTTACATTCTAAAACTTAACCAAACAATGCAACTTTTTGGTCATCCTGTATTTAAATAATTGGACTGAATAAGTGGCTAAAAGGCAAACTCATATGACCCTCTAAATTAGTAACCAGGCTACTTCATGAATGCTGTATCTAAAGGATAGCAACTTTATTTGTTTTTCTGACATAGAGTCTTGCTCTGTAATTTAGATTGGCCTGGAACTCCCAGTGAACCTCCAGCCTCAGCCTCCTTAGGGCTGAAGTTACAAGCACGTGCCTTCAGGCCAAAGGATAACAATTATTAAAGGACAAACATAAAAAGACAGTTAATTACTACAATGAATTGTCAAGTTGTTCATATAATGTTAATCCAGGCATTAGCACTTCAACTGACAAAAGCACTGCAGTTACACACACTGAGCAGTTTGACTGTCACAGAAAAGAGAAAGCTTTCATCCCAGGGAAGCTTGGGGTGAGGCAGGATTCAAATGAAAGGTAATAAAGGGAACAAGACATTAACAAAAAGAGCAGACTATGAATAAATTAAACTTACACAAAAGGGTTCAAACTGATTAAGTTTGAAAAAAATCATCCTTACCCTAGAAAGTATAAGGATAGCAAACTTAACCATGCTTCTCTACAATGTATTACACTGTACTTACAATTCACATACTATATATTAGGTGTACTGAAAAAAATGATCAGAATTTTAGCTAATTGGACTTGATTCTGTTTATTTGTGCTGCAAAAATACTTAGAAGACAACTGTAACATGTTGATTAAATATTACGTTTATAATATAAATTTGGAAAATGTAAAAACCTTTCCAAATGTAGCATTATACATTCTATCTTCCAAATTCTCATAATCTCTAAGTTTAAGAAGAGAATGGCAAAATAGGAAACTTTTCTTATGGTGGTTACAAGTTTATGGTGTTCCCATTTTTGCTAATTTGAGCATAATATAAAGTCTAGGATACTAAAATGATTATACCTGGTATATTTAACAATGACCTATAAAATGCAGTAATATCTAATATATAGTCAAGAAAGATGTTTGATTTTTGTATTGTTTTTGCTTTTTAGACAGATATCACCAAGTTGGCCTCAAACTCATGGCAATTCTTCTGCCTCAGCCTCCCAAGTGCTGGGATTACAGGTGCACATATCTCCATGCTGTTTCATCTCTTGTTAGAAACATTAAGTTTGCTGCACTTGGTGGCTCACTTGAAAGGCTGAGGCTGGAAGATCACAGGTTTGATACTAGCCAGAGTTACATGATAAGACCTTGTCTCAAACAAAACAAAACTAAATTTTAAAAATAAAACCATCACTGTAAAAGCAACTCAGACAGGGATATAGTGTTATTTTAGACTTAAAAAAAAAAAAAAGTGAAATCCCTGTAACCCAGCCTGATGAACGGTAAATATTGCCCAGACGACCACGGTAAAAGAGGTAAATAACTGAAAATAAGACAGGCCATGAAGGAACATGGTGACCTGAAAAGTTCTTCATAGTGTATGAGCAACTGTCTACTGAAAGGGAAACCATTAACATAGAAAACCAATTCTGCGAAGCGTTCGGGGTATAGCATTTCTTTAAACTATCAATCACATATGTTTGAATATAAAGGTGGCTTTTTAATTCATGTTGATATAGTACCCAATTTATTCAAAACTGCCAGAGAATTAGGTGTTTCCTTTAAATCATTCACTTTTTACTGAATTATTCCTCCAGGAAATCTTAGCAACTTTGTCATTTACAGCTCCATAACTAGAAGAAATCACGTATCATCAGTATCTGTAGAAGCACATAAAATCATGACATAAGAAAATGAGTGCCATCTAATCAACAAAGACCTCAAGTAATTACAGTTTACTAGGAGATGCTTCTGGGTAGTTCACGACTAGTTGTTCCTAGAAGGAAATCTTTACCATGTCTCTGTCTCAATATTGTCTCCCACATACACCAAGATAAATGAAAATGAAAACACATAAACTTATAAAACTCTTCATTTTAAATACAATTAAGAAACAAGGCAATTTTTTCTAGAGACAGGCCTTTTAGAAACTTACTTGTATGTCTTCTGGTCTTCATGCTTGGAGATCCAAACACCACTGTATCTGACAGAGCCGATACATACAACATATGTTGTGACTTTAGTTTTAAAATTTTATTTCAAGTGTTAAAAACTTGTCATCTTCCATACTGCCAACCTCATTTACTCTGCAGCCTCAAGAGAAGGCTCCTTTATCCATTTGTCCCAGTTCATTTGTTTCTTTTGTTAAGGTACATGCCATTTATTTAACCATATTTTGTTCAAACTGGCTTATCAACTCTTATTTACTTCACTATAATATGCAAAGGGCAAGATGAAAATGCTCACTAAGTAACACCACCATGCATGGGAACCCTTGAGAAAGTGTTCTCAGGAGCTCCATTGCATTACTCCAATCCACTGGTGCGCAAGTCTCCAAATTGGAAAGCATCGCATCTGCGTAGGGTTTACATAAACTGTTCCTTGTACTTTACATTACCTCTAGGCTACTTATACCTAACAGAAATGCTGCAACTGTTATAGTGTATTGCTTAACAGAACAATGAGAAGAAAGCCGGGTGTGGTGGCTCACGCCTGTAATCCCAGCACTTGGGAGGCTGAGGCAGGAGCGTTGTGAGTTCAAGACCAGCCTGGGCTACAAAGTGAGCACAAGGCCAGTCTGAACTGTATCGTGAGACCCTGTCTCAATAAATAAATAAATAAATAAATAAATAAATAAATAAATAAATAAATAAGAAATTAAAAAAAGAACAATGAGAAAGAAAATCTACCTGTTCAGAATGATTTTTGTTATTGTTGCTCTTTTATTTGGGACTGAAGCCAGGGCCTTAGGGTTAGGTACATCTCCAGCCCTTTTTATTGGAGGACAGGGTCCTGGCTAAGTCTTTAAATTATCCAGAGTAGGCTCAAACATGTGATTCTCTTAGCTCAAACTCCTAGTGTTCTAGGATTACAGGCATGTGCCATCACTCCTGGCTTTCTGGAATTTTTTTTAATTGAAGCGTGCTTGAATCCATGGATATAATGAATGTCTAACAGTGTGCATGTTAATAACAATGAATAAAATGTAGGCACAAATAAAGTATACTGACAAAGGGACATGACTAAAAAAGGTGATGTAAAATTCTAGTGGGAAGAGATACACAAAGTATCTGGGAAGTGGAGGATTTGTTGGAGCTTGCTGTGAAAGGGTAGATAGCTGGCAGATGAGAGTTGAAAAGGTGGTTACAGAATGTTACCGAATAAAGACCCCAGCCCAAGTGCAGTGGCACAGTCCTGTAACCACAGCACTGGAAAGCAGAGATAGGAGCATCACCAGCCTGGGTTACACAGTGAGCTGACGGTCAGCCTAGACTATTTAACTAGACCAGGTCTCAAAACAAAACAAAACAAAACAAAACAAAACAAAACAAAACAAAACGAAACAAAACATACAACAACAAAAAACAATGAAGCAGCAGCACTGTGGCCTACAATTCAGTCTGTTTTTTTTTTTTTTTTTTAGTTTAGATAGAAGCTAATGCATTTCCAAAAGGAAACGGAAATGGGCATGGTGGCACAAGCCAGTAATTTCAGCACTCTTTTTAGGAGGTTCAGGCAAGAGGCGCACAGGTTGGAGCACAGATGGGGCCACTTAGCAACCTGGAGAACCCCTCACTCAAAACACATAGCTGGACATGTCAAAGGCCCTGGGTGCAATCTCCAGTATGAAAAAAAAAAAAAAAGGGAATAAGATGTGATGAATGTTTTAGAAAGAAGCACTGGATATTTTGTGGAGATAAATTACAAAAGCAAATGTAAAACTTGTACAGGTGAAGAGTATACTACAGTCAGTTTAGTAACAGATGGAGCTGTGAGAGTACTGTTTACCAATCACAGAGCTTTTCCACCATGTTTAAAAATCCCAATAAACTACCTAAACCACTCAAAACCAAAACATTTAAGAACCCCAGTGGATTACACTTTCCTCTATCAGTGCTATAAACACTTACCCTTGGTATCTCAGTACTCTCAACTCACCATTTCAAAAAGAAATTCCTACAACACTGAATCTCCCTCTCTGACACTTGACAGTTAAATTCACTCTATGCCTATATTACTCATACCCGGAATTCAAAGAATCTTCATTTCCACTAAGTATCTTTTCAAGTACATGGGTATAGGGAATAGAGAGGATGAGCCAGTAATATATGTGGTCTCTCCACTCTCTAAAGCATTAGTAAAAGTCATTCTACAACCTAAAGTAACTATGCTGACTACAATCTGCTAAGAGTCAAACATCTAAATATGTATGATTTAGATCAATCAAAATCTTAAAGGACTGCGGATGTAGTTCAGGGCCACTGCTAAGCGCAACTTCTGCTACAAAACGACACTCTGAGCCCCTAAACATCTGGGCACTCTTTCCCAGTCTAGTCTCTCCCTTCCCTTAAATAATTTTTCATTGACTGCTCTGGGTTTGTGCTGTCATTGGCTATTTTGATTGAGTATACCACCTTGCCATCCCACAACCCTCGCTACCCTCTTGCTCCAAGAGCTCTACAACTGCAAAGTACCATTCATCTTTAAGACTTGACAAATGTATTGACCTAGGGCAATCTTCAAAGTTTCCCTAAAATATACAGATACTTGTTTTTATACTTTCATCTAGGTTTTTTGGGGTTTTTTTTGGTACCAGGGATTGAACTCACGACCTTTGCACTTACCAAGCAAGCGCTTAAACTGCTGGGCTAAATCCCTGGCCCTTCATCTAGGTTTTTAAGAGCATAATCTCTATGTCCTTTAATATGCTGTCAGTTTCCTTATAGGTCTACATAACTCATTAAACTTCCAATTCCAGCAGAGCAGGGACCATATTTTATGTGTTGTATCCTCACGAATAAACAGCATGCCTAATTCATACTTAGTGCCAGCCATCTCCCAAACAAACATCAATAACACTTGCTAGGGAATAAGAACCAGTAGCTACATGAAAGTTCCTTCAACTGTCACAGGGTGGCATTTTAGGTATAATAAAATGACTACATGAAAGAGATAACCTCAGACAAGTGTCTTGTGACACTTTTTTTCAGGAATTAAATTTGCTAATGAAATTTTATGGATGTTATCAAATAGAAAATAAACACAAATGAAAAATAACAAAAGTAAAAAGGGAGGTTGGTAGTGTAGCTGAGGAACAAAACCCTTAACTACTTGCATGAGGTGCTGGCTTTCATTTCTAGCAACACAGTAAAGAAATTTACTGAGAACTAGGAAGTCAAACTCCTTTCTAGTACCATGGCAAGCACCAAAAAATTGTGCTAAATAAAACTATCTCACACCAAGATGTAATGGTAAATATATACATAAACTCCAACACTATATTAATCATTTAAAAAGATAATAAGTGGTCTACATAATGACATTATGGGACTTTACCAAGGGAAAAATAATCTAAAAAGGTATTCTGTTAAACCACTACTGTCCAACAGAAAATGAGTGCAAGGCACTTGTGCAATTTTAAGCTTCCAGGAAGCTGCATCAAAGTGGGAAGAAAACAGCTAAATTAGCTTAATAGTCTATTTTACTAAATCTAATATATACAAAATACTATCATTTGAATAGGTGGGCACATAAAAAATTAAAGGTATTTCACATTCTTTTCTTCATACTATGCCAGTGAACATCAAATTAAAATGACAAACTCAGTTCCTCAGTCTCACTAGTCTTAGTGATGGCATCCATTTGTTGCACCACAACTCGCTGAAGCAGCTCACAAGTCAATGCTCTTCTTTTTACCCGTTAAGATGGGCCCTTTATTTAACCAACTTTAACAGTCCTTTATCATTGTAAAACTACATGAGTCTGCCATGGTGATACATGCTTGTAATCCCAGCACTTGGGAGGGTGAGATAGGAAGACAGCTGCCAGTTTGAGGCCACCCTGGGATACACAAACAAGACCTTGTATCAAATAAAACAGAACAAAATGAAATTAAACTAAAAAGAAAAATAGAAGCAAGGTGCAGTGATGTGCACCTCCAGCATTCTGGAAGGCTGAGGCAGTAAGGTCAAGAAACCAGAGGAGGAGTGGGAACAGAATTCAGTCCCGAGAGAGAATAGAGAAACAGAGAAAGAAAGAAAGACAGACAGACAGAGACAGAGAAATTAAAATGCCTTTGAGTTAGGTGCCAAAGTGATTGCCTATAATTCCATGACTCTGGGAGGCTGAGGCAGGAGATGCCAAGTTTGAATCCGGCCTGGACACCTTACAGAAACTCTGCCTCAAAATGAAAAGTAAGAAGGATTGCAGATGTGGAACAGTGCCACTGTCCTGGATTCAATCCCTAGTACACAGAAAACAGAAAAGATGAATGTGCCCTTTCATAGCCAAATGCATTTAGCTCATGAGAATCACAAAATTCTTCATCAAGCCAGGTGTGGGGGCACATACTTATTATGCAAGCATTTAGATGGCTTAGGCAGGAGGATTCCTTTAAGTCTGGGGTCTCCCTGGGTTAGAGTCCAAGACCTGCCAGAACTACATGGAGTACACAGCAACCCTATCTAAAGTAACAGTAGCAGTAAAAATAATAATTCGCCATGCATGTAGATTATCATGTAAAATTTGAGAGGATACCAAATTCTATGCTAGGGCTGTATTTGGGAAGCCAGACCAGAGTGTCAGACAACACTATACTGTGTATGAGTCATTACAGTGTTCTAACTCCCAATGCAGCAGACTCTACCTACTCAACAGCACAAGGCTCAAAGCTAGCCCGCAAGGCATCACTGTAGCTACTTATGTAAAGAAACTGCAGTCAATATATCAACTAAGTGCTCATTATAGACTGATGTTTTTAAAATACACTGTGTAATTCTGAACTGAGTTTGAACCATATTTCTCGTGTAAACTTTGAAAGATTTCACAAGGCAGGATGTAAACATCCATTTGTTTGTTTTTGTGGTCCTGCAGCTCAAACCAAGGGACTCCAACAACCTCTGAGCTGTATCTTCAGCCCTGGCCTATAAACTTATAATATAAAATTATAGAACAATTTCCATTTATTGAATTCCTTGATGAGCAGTATTTCCTACAATGACAAAAAGCAAAGCCACAAGGCAAAGGAAATGATGTTTATAATAGATACATCCATGGTCTCACGAAACAAGTTAAATTAAATCCTTTATCTTCAATCTAGAAAAAATAAACTCATACAAAACAAGGTCAAGCCATTATTTTAATCCACCAAAAGATTCTCATTCTAGATAAGTTTATCGAGATGACAAGCAAAGATCAGGACAATTTTCTAGCACTTCCCACTATCAAGCACAGGCATGTCCACACATACTGACATAAATATAGATCATTACATGGTTCCACTGCAAATAATTGTATGTATACATGAAAATCAGTTAAGTGAAAACTTTTAATCATTTTCAAATTATCTAGTACATTTCCCAGTCAAAACCGATTGGCTTTTACAGTGCTTGTCAGTTCAGCAGTCGCTGGCAATGTTTGGAGGTTGTTGTAGACTATTTGAATGACAGGCCACAGAGTTTAAATATAGATTGTACTGGGAAAGTAGACTATGACAACAAAACCACAGGTCAAAATGCCATTTTCCCCTTTTAAGGGGTCTCCCGACCAGAACCATCAGCGTAACTTGAAAACTTGTAAAAAGCACATTCTTGTGCCCAACTGAGAGCTTTTGAATCAACATCTCTGGGGTTTAAGAAGCTTTCCAATGACTTATTTTGGAATGTTGTTGGAGTCAGGGTCTCACTATGTGTGCTGTAGGTTAACGTGAATTCACGGCAATCCTCCTGCCTGCTGAAGCCTCCTGAATGCTGAGATTATCAGGATAAACCACCACACCTGATTCCTTCCAGTGATTACTAAGACAAACCACTGATTTAAAAGGATGTTTATGACTGCTGTTCCTTAGAAAACAGGTTATTTTCTGCTACTATATTCTAAGCCCTGCAAAACTTCCCATCACAAAGTATAAACATACACTGCTATGAATGACATGGCTCTAAAGTCATATGTGAATAAGGAAAACATTTTGTAGATAATCTATTATTGCTCTGAAGCTTGAAAAACCCTTAATGTGTTAAATACTGAAGTGTGAGAATATGTAAAATTGTAAATTATGTCAAAGAACTAACACAAGGGCTGGGGATTTAGCTCAGTGGCATAAACACCTGACTTGCAAGCACGTGGTCTTGAGTTCGATCCCTGGATAAATTAAAAAACAAAACAAATAAACAAAGAACAGACTAATTACTAGGAGTTGGACACAACATAACCGACTTGTAATTCCAGTACTCAAGAGGCTGAGGCAGGAGGACTGCCCCAGGTTTGAGGCCAGCCTGGGCTCTAGTGAGATCCTGTCTCAAACAAAACGAAACAAGGACAAAACAAAACAAAGCAAAACAAAACCAGGCAAATTACTATTATAATCTATACAACAGCCTCCCCAGAAATCACTAAAGATTATGTATTTTATTACATAAAACACTACTGAACAGATTTAAATTTAGAAATGTCAAATTTGTACTGATTTACATTATTGAATGTGAAAATAATAATACTTTGAAATTCATATTTCTAGGAGGAAAACTAATCATTGTGGCAAAATATACTTAAAATGTTTCTGTATTTTGACCATGAGGTAATATGACTTGCAAAATTATTTAAATAACGATATAAATAAAAATGTACATAACTCATAGTCTTACAATGGCAAGGTTACTATGCTTATGTAAGATTATGGTTATATGATTGTTGTAAAACTCAAAAACATACATAAAATCTTATTCACGAAACCTGACAGGTTGGTAAACATGCAATGTTCCCTCTTTTTTGGAGACAGATGTCACTAAGTATAGTAGTTCAAGCTGGCTTTGAACTTATTATGTAGCCAACGCAGCCTCAAACTTGGAGCAATCCTCCTGCCTCAGCCAGCTCTGTGCTGGGATTACAGGTATGCACCATGCCACCCAGCTTGTGTAATGTCTTTTTCATAAAAGCTACAAGTAAGAGTTTATCTCAGAGATCCAGTGAGAGAAAAACCATAATGAGTGTGTCTAATAAATTTCTGTACTATACCTTACATGAAATATACAATACACATATAAATTTAAAAATGAGAATGTTGGGCCGGGGATTTAGCTTGGTGGCATAAGTACCTGCCTAGCAAGCACAAGGTCATGAGTTCAATCCCCGGCCAAAAAAAAAAGTGAATGTTAAGGTAATTAAAGAGCTACAAAATGTTTAGATAGAAATATGAATTTCAAAATATTAAACACCACCAGTAAACCACTTATTAAAAAAATACAAAAGTCAGGGATGGTGGACTGTACCTGTAATCTCAGCTACCCAGTGAGGATGATGAGGAATGGACTGCAAATTCTAGGCTAGCCTGGACAACTTAAACTGTCTAGAAATCTTAAACATAACACAACATAAAAGGGTAGGGGAGAGAATACAGCTTAGCACTGAAGCACTTGTTCAGATGTGTAGGATCCTTTGTTCAATCCCCAATACTGCAAGGAAAATAAACAACTGATATGTATCAATACATAGATGTGGTTCACTCACATTACTACTGATACAAGGAAAGAGTAACTGATAAAAGGAAAGAGTGACTCTTGTCACTCTTGGTGTCTTAAATGTTTCCCTCTTCAGTCATTACTGTTGTTTTTCAATAAATTTGGGAGGGACTGTGTAGCTCAGGAAAGAGTGACTCAAGGAAAGAGTGACAAAATGAGTAACTAAAAAACAACTGACTGAATTTATTTTAAAATATGGGAAAATAAAAAGAAAACAGTCATGGATTTCAAACTCAGTACACTTCTATTTTATTCTTTTTTTTTTGTACCAGGGATTGAGCTGTTGAGCTGTATCCCCGGCCACACTTCCACTTTATGCTTCCCAATTCTACTATCTATATCTCAATTTTGGATCTGAAGTAATCCCTATGAAATGTAAGAGTTTCATAACAATTTTATATACAGTAAAGCACAAAACCATCTTTTCTACATCTCATCTTTAAACCAAAAAGACCAAAAAATAATTCTTAGATACCATTTATACTTTAAAAAAAAAAAATAGTATCTGTTGCAGAGAAGGGAGTTTGTAGCAATAATAGGTACTCAATTCCTAAACCAATTGAAAAATTTTTTCAACATACATATGAGAACATGAAAAAATGCACTCACTATCCTCAATCTGGAGGCTTCTGGTATTCAAAGGGAAAACAAAATACCAAACACAGAAACTACTATACACAGTTGCCTTCACCATATAAATGAAAACATCAAATAATTTTCTACAAAGAAACCTAGACATATTCATAATGTAAACATGGTATTACAGAAAGAGTAAACAAAATCTTAAAAGTGCTACACAGTCATCTCTAAATGGTGTCTTAAATGTTTCACTCTTTAGTCATTAATGTTGTTTTTCAATAAATTTGGGAGGGACTGAAAATGTTTTTACAATATAGAAGATAGTGCTGGTTTTTGCTCTTATTTTTGCAGACAGGGTCTCAAGATGTAGTCCAGGCTGGCCTGGAACTCGCTGTGTAGCTCAGGCTGGCCTCGAACTCCAGGTGATCCTCCTGCCTTATCTTCCCGTGCGTTGGGATCACAGGTGTGAGTCACAACACCTGACTAAGATGCTGCTGTTGATAGTTTCAAAAAGTGAATAAAATATCTAACATGTAATTCCACATTTTAAAACATTAAATGTAGAAATTTCTTCAATTCTTCCTTCTTCCCCAGAGTAAATGTTTATAAATTACTGATGAAAAATTCATGTGGGAAACTGTTCACATTACTTTGCTCTATACAGCTGGGGAAAATGGATAAAGTGAACATAAAAAAAGAGAAGTCCTATTTCTAAAAACTTACTAATGCAAGCTGTTGGAAATAAAAGAACAGTTTTATAATGCGTAAGGCTACTGTTAATTTATTTAATCATGATTATTTTGTGATAAAATAAACCTATACTATCTATATAGGACATATGTCTATATAACTTAAGACATGCTTTACCATTTAATGTTGTATGTAGGAATTAATATTCTTTGCTATAAAACTGAGCTCAATATTGCATGTTGAAATATTTACAAATAATCTGAAATCTTCCTTAAATTAAGTTTTCTACTCCTTAAAAAGCCTATGCCTATAAATAACTAATAGCAATAAATAATGGACAACATTAACACATGTTATTCTAAGATACAAGTATTCACTGTATTATTCTTAAAAGAACTCTCATCTTTGGAACCATTGCTAGCCTCTAAAAGTTCAGGAGTATATTTTACTATTTGATGTTGTAATAAAACTCTTAAACATACAGAAGTTTTTAAAATTAATACATCCCACTCCCCAGGAAACTCTCTGTATTTGTCCAAAACAATATGGCCTTTTTATTTTTGACTAGTACTATTTGACCCTTCTAAAGTTTCTACCCTTCTAAAGTTTCTGCCATATATTTGTTCTTACATCATTTCAACCCCATTTAAATCTTTACCATTTGAAATCAGTGATTTAATCAGCAAGTTAATCCTGATTAATCAGTGAATATTAATCACTCATACTGATATTAAGCAACTGGTTACATATCTTCCATGCAAATAGGAAGTTACTGAAATATTCAACAAGTTATATTACAAACTGTAAAGGTATAATTTATTGTTTGCAAAAAAAAAAAAGCCAAGGCTTCAGTCACTGTCCTTGCTGATAATTTCAATTTCAATTAAATGATCAGGTAGGATATTGGAAACCAATGCATATGCTTATAAAATTAAAATGAGAAATTCCAACAAATTACAACATTAGATTAAGATAATTAAGAAAATGGATTTAATTCATATTAACTATAAAAAATATAATAAAACTAAAACCTGCAGACTTTAAACCTGGTAGTTAGAATTTTAAATGACACAAACACCAAACAAAACCAACAAACAAAAACAACAACAAAAAACTCCAGAAGACTGTGATAATATTGAAGTTGTTTCACATTACCTTTTCTGAAAACTTATGATAGCACGTAAGACTTCACACTTACTCAGAAACCTAAACTGCTGAATTTTCTCTTCAGTTTTATATCTACCATTTTTAAGCAAATGACAAAAATGTTCATCAGTATACTAATTCCAAGAAAAATATTAAGCAGACCAGTCACAGATGTTTATAGAAAAGCCTTAACAACTGAATAACTAGAAGTTCACAGATGGTCCACTTGACTCTCACTCAGAAGCTGACTGTTCCCAGGATAAACTTGGTAAATACTGGAACAAGAATTTTCTTGATGCAGGGAAAAAGCTGTGTAGAACTCTGTTCTTGGAGCCAGAGTTGAGCCCGGACACTAGGATGTTCAGGAGATTAACACATCTCTGTGCACTGGCTTTCAAATGTCCTTGAATGAATAATACAGAATTTCATAGCCTTGGCGAAAGGTAGCTTGTTATTACATCAAAGGATCAAATGTCTCCTCAATCTGAATTCAGCCTTGAATGCAACACAGTTTTAAAAATTATCAGAGTATCAGATGAATAAAACAGATGGAAAAAGTAGTCTTAAATGCAATAAATACCACTTAGAAATTTCAATTAAGTGCTTTACACCCAATTAATCTCATATAACAAATCCAAGTCCCCACCACTGTATACCCATGAAAAGTGCAATGAGAACAGCCCTTGACTAACATCTTACAATCCCCAAATGTTTTTTTAAAAAATTACCAAAATCAAAGCATGTGAATACTGCAAAATTTAAAGTATAATTCCATGGACAAGTAGTGTCTAAAAAAGTATAGCATGAAACAATACATATGAAACAATAACGTGGTAGAAAAAAATGCACTTAATTATGCTTTTTAATCAACTGCTTTTGAAGTTTAATTAACCAAAGCTGTTTCTTTCACAGATATGCTTTCCATCAAAACACACACCATGGAAATACTGAAGGCACTATTTATATACAATTTACTTAAAAACACCATATTTTTCAGAAAAATGGTAAAAGGATGATGTGTTAACACACTGAAATGTGTGAGGAGTAAATGCTATGATCAGTGGCAGGTGCATTAGCTTTGAAGTATAAGTTAAATACCAGATTTTGTAATTTTTAATGTAATTTTAAACAAATACAAGACAACATACAAATTTCCAAATATATCTATGACTTTTAGGATAAATGTTATAACACGATGAAATTATTTTCTCAAGCATTGAAATTCAAACTAGGTACTGGACAGAACAGGAATCTAATCAGATTTAACTGACCCTATCATTCTAAAGTTGATTCTCTTCCTTTTAAAAATCAACACTCCAACTGTAAACATTTCTATCAGACAGATTTTACTGGCGAGAATTACAACTATAGAGAAATACTTAACACTGTAGAGTCAAGTCATCCTTTTTAATACTATTATACAAACCAACATTCTCAAGAAGTATCTAATTAACCATGGATCACCCAGCAAATCTTTAACTATCAATCCAACAGTACTGTTTTTTAAAAAATTCAACACTAGGTGTATAATAATAATTGAGTTGAGATCTACATATTGAAACCAAATAAATGTTAGAAGAGAAAACTAAAAAATATTTTATAAGCAAAAGAGATTTGCCTTCAAACAGTTTTTTGAGATTCAAAAGATTTATTTGGAAAAAGCAGCACAGGACAAAGATACCCTTATTGATTCTTTTCAGAATATCTGAATATTCAGAATCTTTATGAAATGTAGGCAGCAACTCCAATTTCACAAAACATCAATGGGTTATACAAATTAAACTCCCATGCACTCCCACCCCCAAATACACTCATCTGTATTGACATTAGCTTTCACTAAGTTTCTATCTTCAGGGCTACTTGCACAAAAAAGAAAAAGAAAAAAAAATTATTTTTTTCAATTTTAAATGGCTGGCATTAGTAAAAGCAACCAAGGAATTCTTATTACAGCAAAGTTTAGTAAAACCATAAGAGAATACCACTAGTAACATCTTAAATTACTCAAAGTCATTTCTTTATTGATAAAGAAACTACACAGATTTCACAGTACTATGGCATAGCTGTGGTTAGCTCAAGTCACAAATTTTAACATTCACAATGATGCGTAGCATTACCATTCTACTCTAAAAAGCTTATGAATAAACAAAAATACAAAAACCTCAATTTTTACAAAAGAAAAAGTTTTCAGTCTACACACATTAACAATAAAACCATTTCTTCCAAGTAACAGGTAATATTGTAAAGGCATACCACTAAATTTTGTTTCTAAATAGCCAGGAACAAAAGAATGTTTAATACCTACGACGCTTATTAGGACCTTCAAAATTGCCCCCTTGACTGCCTCTACCAAAGCCACCAGGACCACCACTCACAGGACCCACACCAGTTATTGGTGCTTGTGGGGTCTCAGAACCTGCTCTACTCCCCATAGGAGATCCCATCTGGGAAGGTGGCCCTTGAGAAAATCTGTCATTGTGCTAGAATACCACGTAACAAACATGAAGTCCATTTGTAACACACCAAATATAAGTGACAAGAAAAATTGGCAAAATCCCAAGTGGTGGTGTCATGAAGTTCAGCAGAAAGTCCAGCAGAATCAGGATCACACATAGAAGGAAGAAAGGAGCAATTTAATTAGTTACTATGTTTAAAAATAAAAAAAAGCAGCATCTGAAGATTTACAAATTGCTAATGCTATGCCCCACATTGATGAAAAAAACAACTGACTATATGACATAAGCAAATGCCATCTAAGCCTAATCGGTATTAAATTACTGTTCCCTTTTAAAAAGTTTATCTTACAAGAAACTGCATTGAGGCAAATACTAAAAATTAGAGAGAGAAAACTGGGAGCAGCTTCACATTCTGTTTTATAAACCAAACATTCTAAAATCAAGACATGAAGCAACAGTCTAAACATAAGCAAAGAACTATGATTTCAAAATGAAAACTTGTGGTGTTTTCACTGAAAAACTAGTATTAGGAAGATGACTGAAGCTTAAAAGTTGACTAATATATACTATGAATAGCAGAATTAAACATCAAGACTCATTATTTTGAAAACTTTACAATAATGACCCATATATTAATCTCAAGGGTTAAGCAGAATTCCTTAAGTGCAATAGTAAATTAAATGGTAAGCACAAAAAAGTCTCAAGAGTGATATTTAATTAAATAAAGTTTACAATTTCAGGGTAAGAAATATAAAAACTGTTAACATTATTCTACTAAAAGTTACAGATTAAAGAAAAACTTAACCAAGTAATTTTCGTTGAGCTTTTTGACATTTTACTTATAAAACATAGGTGCCATCTGTTCACAGCATGTTGACAATGCCTCATTTTGCTGAACAAACTATCATTTTTAAAATTGCAACTGATTAGTATGTAAAATTTTGCTAAATTTTAAAGACTATCTCAAGTAAATAAAAATGACGTACAGTGCATTCCTCAGTTCTAAGATGCACAATGTCTTCTCTCTCTCTCTCTCTCTCTCTCTCTCTCTCTCTCTCTCTCTCTCTCTCTCTCTCTCTCTCTCTGTCTCTGTCTCTGTCTCTGTCTCTCTCTTGGTGACCAAGCAGATGCTAGCAAGTTGATTTACGAATGAGCTACATCTCTAGTCCACAGTTTTACTTTAAAAGTCTTCGAAAGCAACACAGGTTTAATAATGAGAACATGTCTGAGTTTAATTGGCAGTGGTTTTCTTCTTAGCAGCACTGGTGCCTCTAACATTTGATGTGGTAATCCCCAAACCAAACTGTCCTTTCAAAATATATAGCCAACAGTTTTCTTTCTATCATTTAGAACAAATCATTAACAAACACCACATGAGAAAATATTTTGCCATTGTAAGGCCTCATGAAGAATAAAAGATTGTGGTCTTGCTGATAACTGAATATGTAATTTTTTAAAAACCCTGAAAAACCTTGCTTTTGTATTTTACCCAAAGATATCTTCACACTCTCAGAGCACAGCAAAACTAAATAAATAAAAATATCTCAATTTAGTAACAAATACTAAAAGTAATTCAGTGAAATACATCAATCTAAGTTTAGAATATACCCCCCAAAATATTTTACAATGAGAATACATACTTTGAAGTCATGACAAGGGACTGTTCTATCAAAAATGGTTACTGACTGTTTTCATATGTACTAGTTTTGTCCCCACCAAAGGAGTCCATACAGAGAAAGAACACAAACATAAAATATTCAACCATTACAGTAATATTGATAAGTGTTGGCTACAAATTGCAAGTAATGAAAAAAAAATCTGTCAAGTATGTGCTATGTACTGAGATCCAAGAGCATGCCACACATGGCAATCCTTACTCTCAGACTAAATCTAAACATAACTTCACAAAGTGATTTTTCTTTCACTGGGTGTTCCTTGCCAAAACAAATGTCAAAATCAGATTAAGTGTGAAGGTATCTCTGGGGCACAAGTGTACATTATTGAATATAATCAAAATAATGTTTATGATACATTACCACTGCTCCATTATCTGGCATCATTGGAGTTCCCAGATTTGCAGCTCCTTCTGGTCCCATGGCAGGACCAGGACCCATTGGTGGGCCAGGTATAGTTCCTCTGTTGTTCATATTCATACCCATCATTGGAGGAGGACCTTGGTTACCAGCAGGTGCTGGGCTAAATGCATCTATGTAAAACAATCTATACTTAAGAGCTGGCCTATCTTAGTTTAATAAACATTAAAAACTTTACAAACTTACATGATCTTATACCCCAAAAATATTATCAAATTCATTTTCTTTGAGAATGAAATAATTATCGGCTGTGCAATACAGCACTTCCTACATGCTAAAATTTTCACCCCCAAAATACACATACATAAAAGAAATGACTCAACTATCAATTATTTTATGGCATCTGACAATGTAACAATTTGAAAGTTTTAAAGATCAGTATTATTACTTACAGCAATTTAATTTTGGTTTGGCTTTGTTCATTTGGTTTTGGTGTGTTTGAGACAGGGCTTCAATTATATAATTCAGATCAGCCTACAACTCAAGGTGATCCTCTGCCTCAGCCTCCCAAGAGTTATGATTAGAAGTGTGCACAACCACACCAGGCAGAATTTCATTAACCAACAATTCTAACTATTTTACCAGCTTCAATAAACAAGAGGATTAGCACTTCAAAAATGCTTTGTCATAACTAAAAAATATTACCAAGAAAATTACATTAAGTTGTAAGGAGAAAAGCCATTTCCTAAAAAGATCACTGCAGTAAACTCTTGGCTTTTATATAGTTACTAAATATAACCCAAAATTACAAAATACTATTTTTTAAACATTCTACTAAAATATGCAATTTAAACTCCCCAAATAAAAATGACCCATCTTAAAGCTTATTTTTCATAACAGCACAAAAATATAGATAAAGTAACAATGGATGTTTTTGCTACACAAAATTCTGGAAATAAGGATAATCAGATATGAATCAAATTTTTTAATCAAAGAAGATATTCACCTATCTCTTATTAACTGCCAAAGGGTTCAGCTAGAATACTTAACTATAAATGGGATGGTTTCAAAGACATGTTTTAAGGCATTAAAAAAAACATTTTTAACTGCTAGCACTTGTTCCTAAAAATTCACAACAAAGATTGGCTCGAGCTTAGAGGTTTCTCATAGCACTTTATTCTCAACAAAGCTCAATTTTCGTTATGTAGATCAATTTCCTGACCCTCAGAATTCAATTTCATAAATACACAGTATAAAAGGAGCTGAAGTTTTCATTCAAATCCACTACAGAATAGCTAATGACACAATTCTCTCTAGTAAGTAGTTCTTTAGGAGCAGCTTACCAGTCTTACTCCATAATGATCCTCAGCATCACACTATTGTGCCTCAAAGCCCACCACACAAAATAACTTGTCAAAAGAATTATTTCCTTAATTCCAGTATGTTCTTGATGATAAATCTATACTTCATTCAAGAATGTTTCCATTCCTTTGGGACAGTTACAATGTCATTTTAACAAGTTTCTATAATTTAGAAATGAAGTAGGATTGAAGACAGTAATTAACAGGTATCTTTCCTCTACATTCTCCAACGAGAACAGGTTAATAGTATTTTTTTTCCCTTGTTTTATTCCTCCTCAATAGACTTGCTACACTTAACTTGTGAGTATGGACTATAACTATGCAACTATGTATACTAAAAAAAAAAAAAAAAACAAAACAGTAATATTCCCAACTATGAGCCATTTTTAAATGACATCTTCAACCACTAAATATAAAAAAAATGTAAAGACCTAAGAAATCTTGGCATTATCTGGCTTTATGATCGCTGTTTTACTTGGTGTGCACACTAGTGATAAATCAGAAAATCGACTGTAATATTCCATCAATAGAATATGTCATTTTTAATTTTTCTGCTGGGGATCAAATCCAAGGAAGCACACACTTTAGCACTGAGCTATAAGCCTGGTTCCAACAATGTAACTTGAAGAGATAGATGGGTTTTACCTACTCAATAGTAAGTTAAGTGGACTAATTCCGAGAAACCATTAAAGCCTCATATTAAATGAAGATGAAAGAAAATAATATTAAATAGATTAGACTTTAGGAAAGTAGGTATTGAAAATGTAAATGTGGGCTTCTAGTGAAAATGTTACAAAATGTTTAAATTCTCTTGAATTCCTAAATAAAGCATTTAAAGGAATATTCTTATAAAGTTGCTAATCAAGTCAAGAGAATGATTTCACAGTCTTTCTGGACTTTGAGAAATGTTTTTAAGCATTATACTTTTCTAACGTTTGGTACTGATGTTAACGACAACTTAATGACTGTAATGTTCCTTTCATACTATTTAAAATTCACAATAATCTAATTACTATGGTTCTTAAAAACCACATGGAAATTATGTCTTCATTTAGGAAAATTTTGTTTACTCTGAAAAAGATATAGACCCACTGCTACATCATTATATATTAAAACTATGCTTCATGTTTAAGAATTTATAGTCTTGCTTTACTAATGACTTCACATATCCATGTGAATGATTTAAGTTCATTATGGGTAAGGGAAATGTTCCAGATTTCCTTGACACACAAAGCTATTTAGTAACTACTTGTTGGTAGATAAGGAAATAAACCAAAGAAACAGATATAAGTAATTCTAGACATGTAATTAAAAAGTGTCAAAGAACTGATGTCAGAGATTTAAGAAAAACAGATGTAGAAAACGTTCACTCTATCTTTTAAATTTTATTCCATATATTATGCAGTTGAAGAATTCACTAGATGAGTGTGCATATCATGTACAGTGGATGCACTAGCAATATTTTCAAAGTACTATGTACATTTGTGTTACATAAAGAGCTTAACTTTGCAACAATTGCTGTAGGACTATATAATCCATTTCCTGTTTAAATGTATGGCATTTTAAACTTCAAACTGAAGACCCATGATTATGATTCTCCACTTATTTACCTATTTATTACAATTTCCTGTAATATGGACATAGAAGTGAATCAACATTGAAGTTATTACTGTAGGCACTTTCTAAAAAATTTTATATGAACTGTAAAGATATGCAATAGCAACCTACATTTCACTTCTTAAAGTCATAAACTTCTCTAGGTAGTCCATTTCCATGCATAACATTTAAAGCTGAATATTAACATGAAGAAAAGGCTACTTTAGAACAAATTTGTAAAATATTAAGTTTAAAAATTGAAAGCTATCACTTTCCACAGTAAAAATTATAATTTGAAGGCACAAAATTTGACTATAAAAATATGACAGAATTATATTATGTCATGTAATGACTGAACTACTTTTACATTGTTATTAGAAATTTATAGATTTCTTTCACTGAAGCTATAAAAGGGTAACATAATTTTCAACCTTTCTTCCCTGGCATGTGTTATTAATGCAATTATATTTTACTTTAATAAATGGAAAATATTTCACCTTCACAAGGCTCCATATTTTAAGTCTCTTATTGATATGTAAATACCACAAATAGCATTTACAATATCCCAAAGAATTACAAGTAAGTTACAGAAGGCTTTTGCTTCAAATCCCTACCTCCCATGTTTATTGCTCCTCGGGGACCCATATCACCCATTCTCATTTCCTGTTCTCTCTGTAAATAAACATAGTTGTCACAGTCAACCTATCGATATGACTTTACATTTCCCATCTAAAATTAACAAGACAAGAGTGAATTGGAACATCACTTTGCATTAAAAAATTTGAAATTTTCCATCATTTACTCAATATAAAGAATTTCTGTCTCCCAAACATAATATGCTAGGTTTAAAATACTGGTTTATATTGCAAGATTATCCATGAAGCAGATTACATAAATTCTATCACAATTATTTCTTAATGCTTCTATTTCATCAAAAACGCATAGCAAGAATTCAAAGAAAAATCCAAAATGACAAGTGGCATCAATTATTTTTCCTGTTAGGTTATAGAAGTGTCAAAATACATAAAATCACACATAATTTTCACTGTCCATATATTAAAATTCATTCTTTTCAGTTTTACTAAAGTATCCTTCCACCCAGAGATTACAGATGTAAGTCTTCAGTTAGCACAAGCATGTTACTGAATTTTGACAGAAATCTGCTTTTCTTTAGCTAAGCAATGGTTCTACCTAAAACCTGAATGCAAGTGTGACAATTTCTGAAGCAATGCACTACTGAAGTTTTCTGTAACACAGAAGTGTTAAAAACCTTTGAGAGTTAATTACAGAAACCACTCTCTAAGAACAACTAATTTACTAATAACAGTTTTGTTAACGTCAACAAAACCTTAGGTAAAATTACTAGGTAACTTTACTTACTTCCTTTACTTACTTGTGCATACAGAGCTGCAGACAGAACTCATGGCCTTGCACATGGTAGGCAAGTATCCTATTACTGAGCTACATCCCCAGTCTCAAAATAACATTAAAAAAAATCACAATTTTCTAAGGTAAAGATATAGCTCAACTGGTAGAATATTTGCCTAAAATTGCAATATATATATTCTGATGACCATTTCAAGTATTGACTGTGTTAAAAATATAGTAATAAGAGGTAAAATTCTAAGGCTAACACAGCAATATTTAAATCTCAAGAAAGCAAAAAATTATTAAAGCAATTTACTAAAAACTAAATGTTCACTTATAATTCCATTTAATGATACAAAAAAAGTAAAAAGTACATACAAACCTAAAAATAAGTAATGCCTGTGATTGAAATACTGTATAATGGTCACTAAGCAGGACATAACACTTAAAAAAAATTTTTTTTAAACACCATCCATTTAAACTAAAGGGAGATAATCAAAAGGTAATATTTAACAAAGCTATGCTGCAATCAATACATGAAGTTCTGAAAGAAAAAAAACACCATCGAGAATAAAATGTTTAATCATATCATTAACAAAATTTAAATGTCAAACTTTTCTAAATGCTATTTTTTAAGTTTTATAAAAGTAAGTTTGTTTCTCCTCATAACTCTTGGCTACTAATAATCCTCCACCCCTGCCCCTGCCCAAGTACTAAGGATTGAATCCAAGGCATCAAGCATGATACCCAAGAGCTATACCACTAAGCCTCATTTCTACCCTTTCTAATTTTTTTCTATCTATCCATTCATCCATCCACCCACCAACCCACCACGTATCTGTGGTACTGGGGACTGCACCAAGGGCATTCACAATGAGTTACAATACCATTATTTATTCATTTTTTGAGACAGGCTCTCACTAAAATCCCAGGCTGGCCTTGAATATGTGATTCTCCTGGCTCAGCCTCCTGAGCAGCCAGGATTCCATGTGTGCACCAGGGCACAGGCAGAAATACAATACTTACCTGCAATACAAGCTAGAGTACAAGACTATTAAGCAAGTATTTTATGTTCATATTATATTTTAAAATAATCATCATTAGTAACACAACCAAACCAAATTGCAATTTACTCCTCCTAACTTAGGATCTACTCATACCATGAAAAAATGCATCACCACATGTAGACACAGAAAGTTTACATTCTATTTAGCAACTAAGTAAAATACATGTCTCATGATGATTTTTAGGGAGGCAGGGTTCAATATACATTTTTCATTTCCGATTTGAATTTATTATGAAAGGTTAGGCAATTGCTAATCACTGCTGAGCATGGTGGTGAGTTCCTATAATTCCAGGACTCAGGAGGCTGAGGTAGGAGGATCACTGCAAGTTCAAGGCCAGCCTGGGCTACAAAGTGAGTCCAAGGCCAGCCTAAATTGCATAGTTAGACCCTGTCTCAAACAGACAATAAATAAATAAATAAATAAATAGACAAGAGACAGAGAGAAAAAAAGATTTTTTAAAATTGTGTAAGATGCTCTAACAAAGCAGGATATATTTAAATCACGGATTCACTAATGTTCTAATTAGTACATGACTTTGCCAGATTATGTGTAAGTAAATCCACTCAAAATTCAAAGTAGACCAAATGATTTTAATCTAAAAGAGTAATTTAAGAGATTACTATTATATCAAACTATTCCTGCAATTATTTGAGATTACTAATTTTCTAGTCTCTATTATAATTTATCCATGAAAAGTGGACCTTCATGAATTTTGAGCAAGAGGTTCTACATGGAAATGCAAAAGCTAATACAAGATTTTTTTTTTTTTTTTTGAGACAGGCTATTGCTAGGTAGTTCAGTTGGCTTGAACTCACTATGTAACTCAGCTGGCCTCACACTTAAGGTAATTTTCTTGCCTTAGTCTCTCAAGGGCTGCAATTACAGGTGTGCACCACAAACCTGTCCTCCACAGGTCAAAACAATAAACTAATCTAAAAATAATACTATTTCTCCAACTATATCAAAGTGGATCATTAAAGACACTTGTATACATATACAGTAAGGCCATTCTCCCACTTTTTTTTTTTGTACCAGAGATCGAACTCATGACCTTGTACTTGTCAGGCAGGCTCTTATGCTGCTGAGCTAAACCTCTGGCCACTACACATTTTTTAATATTTTGATTTAATTTTAATATAGTAAAGGTCCGGGAATACAGTTAGTGGCATAAGCACCTGCCTGGCAAGGTCCTGAGTTTAATTCCTAGAACTGGAAAAAACAAAAAAAAATCAAGTACAGTAAATACTAATACAACTTTTAAAAAAGCTCTTTGGAGTCCTTGGTAATTTTATGCAGTACAGAGGGATCTAAAAGCCCCAAACATTGAGAATGTCTTAAAATTTCACTCAAGGCCAAGTGTGGGATCACACACCTGTAATCCCCACTCTGGAGGTTTAGGTGGGAGGAGCACTGAAAGTTTAGAAGTATATACTGAGATTTCCTTTCAAATCAATCAATCATTTAATCTACTAATCAATCAAATTCCAGTAACTTTTAAAATCAAAACTTAAAACATCAGTAATTTTCACTACTGCAAATACATTTCTCCAAGTGCAATAAATATGCCACTACTAGTATCTGATATTTTTTGAAAAATAAGGATATTTTTGCTTTACTTGGGAAACAAATCTGTAACTTTAACTGTGCAGTGTCTTTATTTAAAGTTACATTTTTCTTAAGGTAACAATTTTTTAAGTTTTCATAGTACTGGGTCAGGCATATAGCACAGCACCTGCCTGGCAAGTGCAAGGTCCTACGTTTGATTGCCAGTACCAAAAACTAGTAATAACAGTAAATCACAGTACTCACATAACGCAAAAATAAAGGGTTACGTGAATGCTTAAATATTAGGTAACATAAAATAAGCAAAAACTAGCTGACCAACCAGAACAGCATCTTAAGGTGAGTCACAAGATAAGCATCAAGTATTTCAATCTAAGTTATTGTTTGAATGAATGAAGTTTTATTGGCCACGATCAATGCTTTTCTTTATTCAGAAAGACCCCTCATATTTACATAGAAGGAAGCTTCTAAGCTTGTCTAGGGATCGCTATATGCTATTTACATTCTGTATTTCAAAAAAACAAATGCTAAAAATAAATAAATAAAAAAATAAATTAAATAAAAATGCTAAGACCGGGGATTTAGCCCAGTGGTCTAAGTGCCTGCCTGGCAAGTGTGAGATTGTAAGTTCAAAGGCTGGTACCAAAATAAAATAAATAAATAAATAGCTAAAAATAATAATGTGGAACACTTAAATCCACTTTAAAACTATATAATTCTTTAAAAAATTTGTTAAGTAATACAAAGTAACAAAATTCAACCTTTAAATGTTTCTAAAAGTTAAATTTAAAACATTACATCTACCATTTTAAGATGTTTCAGGTAATAAATGGTATTCATTCACTTCCTTTACTCAAGAAATGACATAAAAAATAGGAAGATTATTACATAAATATTTAAACTTTCATGAGAAAGTTGAAATAAAAACTGGGCATCCATAAATCCTAACAAATATAGTTACGCACAAAGGAACAAAAATCTATTATGTAAAATATTAACAGATACTAAGTAACTCAAATGATTAGGCCACTGTCAAAAAACCATCCACTCATTTAAAAGTGTTAAGGATATGCGTCAGCAAATTAATCTTTTATACAAAAATTAAATTGTTTTAGGACTACGGATGCAGCTCCATGGCAGACAGCTTACCTACCATGTATAAGGCCTCAGGTTCAACCCCCCGCATCACACAAACATCCACACCCACACCTGCATACACAAACCCAGATGTTTTAAATTAAAAGAGTAAGAGACATACTTCTATTTGTACATCTCAAATAAGAGCATGTAAACTTTCCAAACTAAACAGTGGACAAAACTGGCTGCTTAACATTTGTTAATTCAGGTAATTAAAAAGAATTTCTAAAGTTTTATATAACACTACTAAATAAGAAAAGGAAAAACATTTTACTTTTTTTTTTTTTGGTACTGGGGATCGAACTCACGACCTCAGGCTTGCAAGGCAGGTGCTTAAGCCACTGAGCTAAATCCCTTGCCCAACATTTTACTTTTAATATGTACATAACTTGGGTCTTTTCCTTGAATTTTTATACATTTCAAAATTATCTCCAAAGAATATTGGGGTAAATAGAAAACAATTTCTGACTTTCTTCTATGGTTTGGTTGGATGGTTTCATTTTCAGACAGGGTCTCACTATGTAATTTCGGCTGGCTTTGAACTCACAGAGATCTTTGTGCCTCAGCTTCCTGAGTGCTGGATCATAAGTATGTGGCACCATGCCCAGCTCCTCCATTTTCTGATTCTTAAAAATGGAACTTACATCACATCTTTCACATATTACAAGTTAAAGCACAACAGTAATACACAACAGTTCAAATGGCCAACATTCAAAACACTAACACAACCATACCCTGGCAAGGATGTAGATAGAGCTTTCAGTGATAAGAAACAGCTGGCTCCAGCACAGGTGCCACAGGTTTGTCACTACTGATACAAAACAACAGAAATCCTCACTCACTGCTGGTAGGAATGCAAACTGGTCAACACTGCTCTGGAACACAGTTTGGGAGTTTCATATAAAACTAAATATACTCTTACCATATGATTCAGCATCATGCTCTGTGCTTTTTACCCAAAGGTGTTGAAAATTATCCAAATAAAAACTGTGAATGTTTATAAGAGCTTTATTTTTAACCGTTAAATGCAGAAACGATCAAGATGTTCTTCAGCAGGTGAATAAACTGTGATACAGCTAAACAGAAGAGTATTATTCAGCACTTAAAAAAAAAGCTATCAAGACACAAAAAGGTATGGGGAAACAAATGTTTTGCTAGGTGAAAGAAACCCATTAACAAAAGCTACATTCTGAAAAAGGGAAACTTACAGAGACTGTTTTTAATTTTGGAACAGTAACTGCCTTATCAGGAGCTAGAGAGGAGGGATGAAAAAGGAGACCACACAGGATTCTTAGGGAATAAAAATACTCTGTATGACACTATAATATTGGGTATATTGGGTAAATGTCTTTACACATTTGTTAAAGATCTCTCTTACAACACCAGGAATAAATCCTAATGCCAACTGAGGACTTTTGACCCATAAGGGTATGCTGCTTTAGGCTCAGTATTATTCAGATGTCACTATGATGGCATGATTCTGATGTGAGGGAGGCTGTGCATATGTGAGGCAGGCTTTCTACACTTTGCAATCAGTTTTGCTATGAATCTAAAACTGCTCTAAGCAATAAAGTCTACAAAGGCAAGGAAGAAAAGGAAAAGGCTAGGGATGTCAGTTAGGATACAGCATAGGCTATCAAACATAATGCCCTGGTTTCAATCCCCAGAACACACAGACAGACACAGATTTGAGTAGCAGCAAAACTTTAAAATATTCACACAAGCCAGGCATGGTGGCACACACCTGTAACCTAGCTTCTCTGAGAGGCTGCAGGAGGAAGATCACAAGTTCCAGCCGAGCTTAGCTAGAGCTGCTCTGAGATTTCGGCTTTGAGATCCTCTCTCAAAAAATTTTTTTTCAAAAATGGTGTGTATATGTGTGTGGGGGGGCTTTCTGTGAAAGCCCTGGGGCCAATCCTTTGTACTAATCAATCAATCAATCAATCAATCAAGTCAGTCAGATCTACATTCTCAGCTCTTGTAATCTCTCTCTCTCCCCCTCCCTCTCTTTTCCTCCCTCCCTCCTTCTTTCTCTCCCTCTCTCCCTCTCTGAGACAAGATCTTGCTATGTAATTCAGGCTGGCCTTGAGCTCACTTTGTAGCCCAGGCTAGTCTCAAACTTGCAATGCTCTTTCTGCCTCAGCCTCCCCTGTGCTACGATTACAGGTATGTGCCATCATGCCTGGCTTACCCTTGTAATCTTTTTTTACCTTGAGACAGGGTTCTGCTGAAAGGCCAGGCTATCAACATTATTTATTTATTTCATTTATATTTATTTGGTCTTTTTCAGACAGGGGCTCACTGTGCAGTTCAGGCAGGCCATGAGATCACTTTGTAGCCAAGGCTGATTTTAATCTTGCAGCAACCCTCCTGCCTCAGCCTTCTAAGTGCTAGGATTACAGGCATGTGACACCATGCCCAGTTTATCAACAAAATATTTTGAAAAGTTTACTTATTCGGATGTTTCTGTCAAATTCAACTTAATATGCAGCAAAACTCATGGCTGCTTCTTAATACACACAACAATTTTGTGATGCTGAATTAAATATAATCATATACAACCTAACATACATTAGAGGCAAAAGGGAATACATTTTATATAAACAAATTCTGAAACAATCTTACAGGTAAAAATTTTAATGCATTTGAATGAGAATGTTTTAAAAATTATTACTTTCAAATGTCCTGACAAATTCTCTAAGGAGATGTTTTTAAAATACAGAATTCATTGATAATAATTATTCGTCAGATGTAGTTATACTCCCCCAAACTCCTAAAGAAATGAAGTACAAGGAAAACAACACAACAGAATCTTACCAAAGCTAGTATCATACTGGTTGCTGGTATTTCTTTATATCTTCTTATAAAGAGTAAAGTATCAAAACTGGCCATGCCCAAATTATGAAAGATGAAGCAAGCATAAATACAAATTGCATAACAAACAATTCCAAAGTGGTCCCATCAAAAGAATGCAGTAGAATAAGTAAACAAAGCACATATAGTTCAAAGTATGAGGAACTAGGTACATATATTATAGATTCTTCTGTAAATTATGTCAATAGTATACTGGAAGCTTTCACATTCTGGCAAACTATATTTCAGTATTTAATTTAAAGCAAATAATTTAAATATTTGAATAGTATAAAAAATCAAAGTTACTTAAGAAATATTTAGTTATAAACCAAATTACTGTTATAACCATATCAACTGTTTAAAAAAAAAAAATCAAATCTTAGAAAAGGCAGTAATGTACTAACTGAAACAAAAAAAGCAAACTCATACATGTATACTGATGTATTTGAATTTTATTATTACTTTCTAGATGTGTGTAGTCTTGAAGATCAAATCCAGGCTTTGGAAAAAAACTAGACAAATACTGTCACTTAGCTATATCCTCAGCCCATTATTTGAATTATTAATTTATTTATTTATAAACAGTATCTCACTATGTAGTGCACACTGGCTTTGAACTCACTGTGTAGCCCAGACAGGTCTAAAACTCAAGGTGGTGCTTCTGCCTCAGCCTCCCACATGCTGGGATTATAGGAATGATACTTACAAACTTTCAGAGGCTTTGTACAATTTCAAATAATGGCGGAGCATGGTTGTGCATGCCTGTAATCTCAGCAGTTGGGAAGCTGAGGCAGGAGGATCACTCAGAGTTCCAGGCCAGTCTGGGCTACACAGTGAGTTCCAGGCCAGCCTGAACTATACAGTGAGACCCTGTCTCAAAAAAGAAAGAAAAAAATTTCATTTAATTGGTACAGCACTCCCACAAACCCAACCCATGGGCAAGAGCTATCCCCTGACACCAGTATTTAGTGTAAAATAGGGATAATGACAAATAGTAATAATTTACCTAATTTAATTTAGCATAAAATTCTGACATTTCAGGTAATACATTAAGTATATAAGACATTAGGTACTGACTGGTATTAAAACATCTTGAGATATAATCATTACTAAGGTAAATCCTCTAGGGCAATATAATATAAAAAAATTCTTGTTGATTATATTACACTCATAAAAGTATTTCAAAAGACTTGTTTAGCTTATTTGCCAATCTTGACTCTCCTCTAATCACATTAGTTGAATGTATATGGCTTACCATTCTAAATCAAATATCAGAAGAACTTACCATTTCAAATGAAAAGACATGAGGTATGCCTACAATACAGCACAGTAATAAACCAATCGTATCAGTTAAAGATAAAGAAGGAAACACCTAAAAGTAAGTTCCACAATAGTGCCAGGACTACACAGTAACACTTAACACTCTGGTTGAAAATTTTTTTGAACTCTTAAGAAATTTTTAGCTGTATTTCTGAAATTTTCTCAGTATTTAACACCTAAAATCCTTTTCACACTTGTTTGTCCACTACATTGCTCAGCATTATGTTTTGTAAAGAGGAAACTGAATAGATGTTTTTCTAAATGGAACCCTTCAGGTCTAACATTGAAGGTATACTGAAGTGGGATCCACGTACTGAAGTTACGTGTGCTGTAAACCAAGCACACAAAGCTGTAGGTTGACTTTTGAAAAATTAATTTTAATTATGATTCTATTAAGAAAGCCGTACCTTAGTAGTTGTACCTCAAGACAACAAATGTTTTCTAAAGTATCAAATGTTTGACAACTGAGGCATTATTACATCCATTGTGTGGTAATTCATGAATAGCAAAAATCTTGATTGATATTCACTGGCATTTTCAAAGTATTACATCAACCGACTACCTCAACTTACATCTCAGTAACTATATTATGACAAATCTATAATTTTCAATCTCAAAGTCACTATAATCTAAACAAAAAAATTAAGCCTGCAACCTGCTAAGTTAAGTAAACAAATAGTTGAACACAAAAAGAATCACAGCAGGGGTGAGGAGTCAGAGGTAGTATATGAACTGATTACAGAATCATTTTCTCCAGAAAGAGAAAAGATGGAAAGCAGGCATGGAAGCACACATCTATAATTCCAGAATTTGAGAGGATGAAGCAGCAGGATCGCTGTAAGTTCAAGGCCAACTTAGGCTACATAGTGAGTTCAAAACTAGCACGAACTACAGTATAGCAATACTCTGTCTCAAAAAAAAAAAAAAAAAAAAGATGGAAAATATTCTGGATTATGAACCTCTCATAAAGTCATCTAAAATAGCACAGAAATAAGTATAATGTAATATCTTCTGGCAAAAAGATTACAATAGCCAGGGATTTAGCTCAGCAGCATAGGCACCTGCCCTGCAAGGTCATGGTCATGAGTTAGATCCCAGGTACAAAAAAAAAAAAAAAAAAAAAAATTTACAATATAAGAGAATTATTTTCATCTGGATTCATTCACGCAAGTGTTTTTGTTTTGTTCCTGAGAATCAAACTCAGGACCTTCCACTTGCTAGGCAGACACTATGCCACTGAGCTACATCCCCAGTGCTGTTTTGTTTTTTTTGAGACAAGCTTTCAGTATGCAGTTTAGGCTGGTCTTGAACTCACCATGTAGCACAGGCTAGCATCAAACTCTGGAGAATCCTCCTGCCTCAGCCTAAGCACTGGGATTGCAAGTACTTAGATTGCACATCCACCTCATAAAAAGATTTTTAAATTTGAATGATAGGGCAAAGCTACCTCTATTTGTCTGTCTATCCATCTGAGACATGGTCTCACTATGCAGTTTAGGGTGATACTGAACTCATTAGGTAACCCAATGGACTCCTGGCAATCATCTTTCCTCAGCCTTCCCAGTGCTAGGATTACAGACGTGTGCTAACATGGCCAGAGATACCACTGTTTAGAATCTTTAGAATTGTAACATGATTAAGGTGACTATATATCCTAGCTCATTTTTTTAAAAAGTCATTTTGTATCCATTATAAAAAAAATTTTTTTAAATAGTATCCATATTCATTTTGGTACAAATTATAAGAAAACATTTAAGGTTTCCCTACATGATTAGATATGACTATAACTTTTACAGTTTATTGAGAAGTGATTAAAAATTCACCTAGTAAAACCTGACAGATACTTACAATCCAAAATATTCCAAATCAAAACCCTAAAGATTTTGTATAGACACGTATAGAACATGTATAAACATTACAAATAATCTGTCTCTTCTTGTTTTCAAAGACTATAAAAGTCTAAAAGTCAAATTTAAATTATGTACCACCCTAAATATTCAAAAAAGTCCTTGGCTTGTAGTAATCTATTATTTTAGTGAATAAATGAAAAGTTATTAGTGAACATTGATGATAACCACAATACAATGAGACCACTGTAATGCTGCCACATTATCCACTTTGATTTTCATCAACATGTCCAAACCCACAGGACTGGGCTACAACACACCAGCAATGTACAGTTAAGTGCCTAGTGGGTCATACCTAAAACCTAACAACAAATTCGACAGAATCTAATTCTTTAATTATTCCCATAGGACGGCATATAAAGTTCTTGAAAAATATCCTGTAAAAAATGCTTGAGGTGTTTTAGAGTCCCCTCCTCATCAAGATAATCTTCTAGTGCAACACAAATTCTTAAGAGATAAGTTACAGTAAAAGGATAGTCATTTCTCTATGAGAAAACAACTACCTTTCATTAGTAAAACTCAATAGGTATCATTTCTGTCAGCACTAATTCATGAAAATGGATTACTGGCTAGAAATTCTGCTTTGAGTTTTATATACATAACACTAGAAGTCCAGTTATAATTAAATTCAAGGAGTAAGGGAAACAGTGCTCATACAGGTAGCAGGAAAGAAACTAACATAAAGAAGTTGCTGTTTAAAAAGAAAGGTCAAATTTGACACTACTAATCAAGAGGAGGTAACATTTAAAGAAACTGACTAAAGCTAAACTGTCTTACAAACTCCAAGGAATCAATGAGAGAGAATAACACGTTACCACTTCTTCCATAACTTTTGCTCTGCTCTAGAACCAAAACTATCAATGAAACTTCAGCACACTAATTTGGATTCCTCAGGAAACTTGGATCTACGTACGATATGAGGTGGTCTGCTCAGTGAGCCTTTTAAAAACACTGGAAAGAAAACAGAAATTAATTAATTTGCATTCTATTTCACACGATCCCATTTTTATGGATTCCCCCCAACTCTCAGATTGGCTCTGGATCAGAGGTCAGCAAATGTTTCCAATAAAGGGTCAGAGAGTAAACATTCAGGCTTTGCCTTTACAACTACTCAACTCAGTGCTTGTAAGGCAAAGAGGCCATTAACAAAAGAAAGAAACACACTGTTCTGATGAAATTCTATCTACAAAACAGTATACAAACTAAGCCTAGCATACTACTGGCCTAGGTAAAATTAAAAAAACTAAAATTTAATGCATTATTACAGAAAGTATCTCGTGCATATGAAGTCTGAAAGCTTACTTCAAGGTTGCCATATCCAAGTACATAGGGAACTATTCATATAGTATGCTATGCCATTTAAATTGTGTTCTGCATTAAATACTAAATCCTCATGCTACACCATGTCCCCTCTTCACTCACATTCCCAAGGCTCATGAAAACTTTAACGTAGGGCCAGTGATTTTAAACCTTTCCGACCAAAAACAATGAGTGGTACATAACTTTTTAAAATGCAGAATCTTGCTGGAGATACGGCTCAGTGGCACAGCAGCTGCCTGGCAAACACAGGTCCTGAGTTCAATTCCCGCTATCAAGAAAAATATAATATAATATAATAATCTATTTCTGTGTTATGTGTTCCATCAAGATGTCCCCCACGAGCCTCATGAACTCACAGGCACAGCTTTTGAAAGGTGACTGATTCATGAGATACTATGGCTAACATAATGTATGAAGTGTCACCTGGGTCACTGGGGGCATGAGCTAGTAGGGTTTAACTCTCATGCCACTTCTTCCCTTTGCTCTGTACTTCCTCGTTGCCATGATCAAGCAGCTTAAATCCCTGGGACGCTGTTCCAATAGCCCAACTATAGACTGAAAACATGAGTCAATATAAATCTTGGGGGCCAGAGATTTAGCTCAGCGGCATCAGTGCCTGCCTTGCAAGTACGCAGTCATTGAGTTCGATCCTCAATACAAAAAAAAAAAAAAAAATTATACATATATATATCTTGCTTCCTTCAACTTGTAGGTGTACCTAATTTTTTTCCAGAAATGTGGAAAGTGACATCTCAACACAGACCTGCCAAATCAAATTATCAAGGAGATGTTGCGTATTTGTTTAAAATTCCATAGACATGTTTGAAATTTGAGAATTACTATGTCTAGCCCCACTCCCCCCAAAAAGCAATAGAGACTAACACATCAGAATTTACTATGATTATGCACAGTAAAAATCAATTTCTACATATAAGACCTGGAGGTTCACATTTTTAAAAGTCCCCTGAGTGTCTCAAAGATACTACCCTTTTTTGGGGGATGGAGGGTACTGGGGATTGAACTCATGACCTTGTGCTTGCCAGGCAGGCCCTGAGCTACACCTTCAGCAATACTGCTCTTTGATAAGAGACAAAACACCAGAAGCCTTTAGGTATGTTTTATTTTCTTTTGTTAGTGCTATGGATTGACCCCAGGGCCTCACATATGCTAAACACATGCTCTTCAACTGGTCTGCACCCTGGGTCCCTTTGATGTATTTTCTTCATGTTTCTGGTCACGACACTTCATTCATACCCCAGGTGCTACAGCAGAACACCCCTGACAAAAAGGAACAAACTGTTCCCTTAATATATAATATGTTTTCACCTGCAAGTTTACTATGTATGTGCTGAAGCATCCAGGGCTGTTCTCAACTACAGATACTTACTAAAATAACAGTTTAAGTACATATTTAATTTAATGAAAGAAACAGAAAAGATACGAAACACTATTCTTTACTGAAAAGCAAACATTGATTTTTACCAAACCAAAAAAAGAAACTGCTCAGGTTTTAATACTACCGTCGAAACTGAAGACTGCTCAAATTTTCCTAAGCAAAGTACAATATGATACAATTACGAAAGTCAGGATAACACTGCTATTTGAACATTTTTATGACATTAAGTTTCCCAGAATGCAATATTTACTTCAATATTCACTCCAATGTAAGCTGTTTCCACAAATACTAATGATCTGTAGTATTTAAGTATTTAAGCTGCTAAACGTACAATAATTGAAGCAATCAACATGCAAACAAGACAATTATAAAAGACAATCACATAAAATTCACATTATTTCTGGATATACTATTATGTATCAAGAAGCTATAAAATGTGATTGAAAATTTTAACAGTAAATACTACCTGGAAAAAGATCAAATATACACTAATAAAAATAAACCTAAAAGTAGTAAGACACCATTAAAATGTATACATACTTCAGGCAGTCAAAAGTATGATACTCAGCCGGGCGTGGTAGCTCACGCCTGTAATCCCAGCACTCGGGAGGCTGAGGCAGGAGAATCGTCGCGAGTTCGAGACCAGCCTGGGCTACAAAGTGAGCTCAAGGCCTGCCCGAACTGCATAGAGAGACCCTGTCTCAAAAAGACAAAAAAAAAAAAAAAAAAAGAAGAAGAAAAAAGTATGATACTCTAAAAGAATGCAAAACATGCTTAATTTATAATTACAAGAGCAATGATCAAAGCTTGATTTGTTAAAGACAATTAGGTTATTAAATAATACCAAGTTAAAACTGCCAAGGTGCTGACTTTTATAAATCTTAAAAACATACTCCCATGAACAGTAAGTCCCTGACTTATGAACATTTGAGTTGTGAACTTTCACAGGTGTACTGTACAAGACTCATTTTATCCAATAAGAACAAACCCAACATACAAACATTTTCCCAGACCAGAACTCATTCGTAAGCCAGGGACTTCCTGTATAACATAAAATCAAGCTGAAGACAAAGAAAAGTATAACCAGATTTGATAGTTGTTTTCCCTCATCCTTTGGTGCATTAAAAAACACTGTTACTCAGATAAAAAATGTATTTATTTTGAACTTCTTAGGCCATACTCTTATATTGTACTAGAATAAAGATTGAAAAGAAATGAGATTATATGTACAAACCAAGAAACTCTATTACTTGTGCAAACTGAACACTTACCATTTCATTCCTCACTTTAAACTGAACAGTGAAAAAACAGAAAGCATATAAGAGGGCCTAATTTCAAACCTTTAAAACAAACAGACAAGGATTACAATTTTTTTTCAATGTTGTCAAAGACATACTAAGTGAACCCAACTACCTTAATGTATTCCTACTAATACCATGTTTTCCTATAACACAAAATAGTAGAAATATCTAAAGAGCTTTTCTTAGTGTTTCTTTTAGTGCTTGCATAGCTTATATTAAAATGAATCATTATGAGGCTAGAAATAAATAAAACTGATACCAAAATAATAAAAGCTCCATCTCTTTACATAATTTGTTATCTCCACTGAAAAACTAAACTTAGAACAGATATTTACCCCCAAATACTTAATTCCATTGTTACAAGAATTATCATAGTTCATACTCCTTGAGGTATGTTTACTCCTCCAAAAACTAAAGAGTACAGTAAATTTCATTCCAGGCTAACATAAATGAAATACAAAACAGAAACAAAAAAGTATTCCATCCTAGGGTTCCAAAGATGTTTTCTCTAATGGCCAACAGAGTAATGTTACTTTGTGTCAAAAAACTTGTCAATCTTTTTCATTTGGGGGGGGGGGGTCAGAGTCCTAACATATGGCCAAGCTGGCATGGAATTCCTGGACTCAACCCTATCTCAGCCCCCTGAATAGCTGGGATACTGGGCCCCTGATCACTGTGTTAAGCTTCTTCTTACATAAACTCTTGAAGAAAGTTAAACAGCATCTTTATATTAGTAGTGAGGCACTGTGAAAATGGGCTATGATACAAGGTTATAAAATGATGACTTATGCTCTAACCAAATTAATTTATTATGATGTTTCAAGTATGCAAAAAGTATTTCTGCACTCCTTGAAAATAATGTACCTTAATATTTAAATGTATTATCTAATACTAAGACCATAATACCCTATTTTAGAAATACTTAGAAACCAAGAATGAATATTATAAAATATCTAATACATCTAATCTCAACACTGTTTAGATATCTGTAAAATATTACCAACAAAATTAATTTTAAATATAAAAATGATTTTAAATTAAAATAAGAATTTGCAGTAATGCCATCTTACAATCTAACAATGTTTCCAGATACTGTAAAATTAAAACTCTCTGGTATTAATTGTACTTATACTAAATGGCAACAAACAAAACTGGTTTAGGGTTTTTTAACTGTAAATTATTTCAAAGGTAAGAGTCGGCAACTAAATTAATGATATATGCAACGTAACTAACTTTAGCAGGACACATTTATTTACTCATCTCCATCTAGTCCCTTAAAGTGATTACGTATACATACAACATTATTAAATACCTACCTACAAAATGTAAAACTCACATCAAAAAAATGTTAGTTAATTCTTTCAGTACCAGCAAACCTTTTACCAAATAATCCAGTAAATACAAGGAGTATAATTTCCTAATTATCAGTGGAAGACTCTTTAAGAAATGTATTTATCATAAATGGTTTATACAGGATTATATTGAGATAAAAACACAAATAATTGTTAGTGTCCCTAAAAGATTTTAATATACCACTTTCTAATATATTTTCATATTGGTAGATCCAACACAATTATGAGCAAATATAACTATCAAAAAAATCTAAAACTATGGCTGACAACAAGGGCTAAATTCCAAGGAAAAAAAAGGAAGTGCAAAGTAATGCAGGGAATTAGTCAACAAAATTTATAATGTGTAAAACTCTTAATTTGATAATGGAATTTAAAAATCTTATGACACAGAAAACATGTTTTTCTCTCTTTTTTTTTTTTTCTTTTTGGACAAGGTCTTATTATATAGTCCAGGCTGGCCTTGAATTCATTATGCACCCTAGGCTGGTCTCAAATGCATGATAATCCTCCTGTCTCAGACTTCCATGTGCTAGATTATAAGTGTGCACTACCATGCCTAGAATAAAAATGTTTTCTGACTAAATTTATATGTCAAATAATTTTCACTCAAAAGATATATAGTTGACAGGAAGATAAATATTTGTTATGTAAATTAGGATTCATTTTATAATATGTATTCCCTTCTCCCCAAACTGAAGACTGAATCTAGGGCCTGTACACTGAACTTCACCCCCAGCCCTTTATTTATTAGACGAGGTCTCACTAAGTCACTAATTTGGCAGCCTGGTTTTGAATTTGTGATCCTCCTGCCTCAATCTCCCAGAGTGCTTGAATTACAGGTGTGCATCATTACACCCAGCTATGTAAGTATTCTTTCTTTTACACAAAAGTTTTGAAATTGCCTAGGAAAAAGAAAATGGAGACAGAGAAAGTCAGAGAAAAAGGATTAATAATGTGAAATAGTATTTATGACCTTATAATATTGGATATTTTTCAAAGTAAATATTCACTAGTTATCGTTACTGATGTTTACATTTTTAGATAGTAGTGGGGTCGGGGATTTAACTCAGTGGCATAAGCACCTGCCTGGCAAAGTCATGAGTTCAATAAAAAAAAAAAAAAAAGATAGTTAATAGTTTTGTTTGCCTCAACATCATGCCCTGCAAAAAAAAATTCTTGCTGAGATAAGTCTTTTGAACTCCACTCCAACATGCAGAAAATTCAGAGATAAAGGACTGTGTTAAACACTTCAAGGGTGTCAGCAAAATCCAGAATATGAGATACTGTACAACATAAACCTTCACCTTCAACAAAACATTAGGAGAAAAATTAAAAGGGAGAGGAAAACTATACACTAAAATGGGACACATCAAAAAAGAAATGAAAAAAAATATTTTATAAGACACAAAGCTAGACTTTGGTAAAAGAACGATTTTTAATACACGATAAAAGTATTTTAAAGAAAAGACTTCATCTTTTAGAGATACATACTGAAAATACTTATGACTTGTACTGTTTGATGTAAAGTATTTCATATAAAATAGTTTGAGAAACAATATAGCTATAAAGATAAGTCCTGTGCTTAAAACTGTTATGGGTAAAAGATGAGCTAGACCTCTTCTGTTCATGTCTGAAATCTTCCAAAATAAAGACTTGTTCAAAATATTATGTGCAGATTATAATGGCTTATAATAATATGACCTAGGGGGGAAAACCTACAGAACAACATTGAATAGACACTTGGTTGAAATCAGTCCAGAGAAAACATTTGTATTAATTTCCAATTTATCAACATTTTTGAAACTATCAGTCAAAACAGAAAAATACAAATACATTTCATGAAATATGAATATTGCTTTTAAAAAGTAATTTTAATGTACTACCTGTAAAAGTAAAACAGTAGTTTAAATATGACATATTCAGAAAAGTCAGAAAATAAACTCTCTTACAAAACAAAGTTTAAAAACTTCCAAATAAGAATCACCCACCTGACAATACAAAATCACTTTAATTAACTAGTAGTTTACTTACATTTTCCATATAGTTTGGTTTAAACCCTTCTTGCTGCCGCCTCATTTCCTCCTGTTCTCTGTGTCTGATCATTTCTTCCTCACGACGACGATGTTCCTCTTCATGTCTGGAAATATTTTTTAAAAACATTTCATTACTGTAATATGTGAAGCACAAAGTACTGTATTTCATGTAAAATAAAATAATCTATACACATTATAACATGATGAATCTGAAAATGAATGTGGTACCCTAGATTTACTTTCCATTTTCTATTTTCTTTCAAGCCTCTAATAAATGAAGAAATTAAAAAAACACCAAGTAAACAAAAACCAAAGTAAAATAAGACAGTTATACGCTTCCATTTAAAAAATTAAGATTCAAAAAAGCTTTTACACTATAAAAAAGAAACACTTGTGATCTAGTGCTACAGCAGTTTTTTAAAAGATATTCAAAACATATCCAGAAATAAGACACCTTAAAGAACCACACAGCAGCTGGACATAGTAGCACACGCTTCTAACCCCAGCATATGGGAGGCTGAGACACAAGTATTGCAGAATTTGAGGACATCCTGGGCTCCAAAGTGGGTTCAAGGCCAGTATGACCTACACAGCCAGATCCTCTCTCAAAAACCAAAAACAGAAACAAAAAAGAACCATATGACCTAGACACAAATTCTATTGTGCAGAAGAATGAAGTGTTACAGGTCCTTTTTTGCCCTGTTTACTCAAAGATCCCCTGGTGCTACCTACCTACCACTGGTAAATTACCTTTTCTATGATAAAAATTTACTATCAAAAAACTACTCTAAGCCAGGCGTGGTGTCTCATGCCTGTAATCCCAGCACTTGGGAGGCTGAGGCAGGAGGACTGTTGCAAGTTCAAGACCAGCTTGGGCTACAAAGTGAACTCAAGGCCAGCCTGAATTGCATAGAGACTATGTCTCAAAAAGATTTAAAAAAAACAAAACAAACAAAAAAAAAACAACAACACTACTCTAGGGTTGCAGTAGTTAAGGCAAAGATCACACGACCTATATGGCCTAAAATATCAGCTGTCTTACCCTTTTTCAGAAAAAAATTGCCAGTCTCTATCTAAAAGCAAGTAAATCTTTAAGCAAAACTCATGTATGTGCAGATTATAATGGCTTATAATAATATGATCTGGGGGGAATCTACAGAACATTGAATAGATACAAAGTATTGGCATTAAACCAATGAAATTCAAATATATCTGCCTTATACATACTCATAAACCATATTAGTAATTTAAATAGTACAATCTATATAAAACAGGTATCATGTTCAAGTTACACTTATGAGCACATTTTTACATTCACAGTTGAGAGTATAATACTCTAATTTCAAGATAATGCAATATTCTTTGTTCTACAACACCACTGTTCAACAAAAGACCCCTAATTAAAAGGGTGATTTCTTATACTAACAAGATAATCCTGTATCTGGATTGCAAGCAAACTGAACTGTTATCTAACATTAATCTTTTTTTTTTTTTTTTTGGTACCAGGGATCTAACTCACAACCTCACACTTGCCAGGCAGGCATCATGCCACTGAGCTAAATCCCCGGCCCTTCTAACATTAATCTTTAGAAATATTCCTGTAAATGAATTCATCCATTTCCTATATACTAACACATACAGAAATTTTACTGTTAACAAAATACAGCCAGCTGAATATGGTAACACATGCTTACAATTCCAGCACTTTGGACACTGGGACAGGAGAACTGCTGCAAATCTAAGGCCCGCCTGAGCTACACAGCGAATTCAAGGCCAGGCAGAAGTACATAGCAAGGCCTCACCTCAAAAAACTAAAATACTCCCAGGTCCAATATGTTTTAAGTTTAGATTTTTATTCAAATTTGCCAATGAAAGAACGAAAGAAAATGTTAGCAATTATGTTCCCAGTGCTATATACATTAGTGTTCCATAACTGCCCACATAAACATTTCTAAAATAAGACAGTAAGTTAAACATCCACATAATTTGAAAAATGTTTTACATGAATACAACATGATTTCAAGTAAAGCTTCACCATTAAATGCACTGATACATTAAAATACACTGAAAATCTGATGACAGATACTTTAAAAACCTTTGCTTCCAAATCCTGTCTTCAAATTTACAGAGAAAGTATGAACTTCTGGGGGGCCTACATCTAACACACAATTTAAAATGTGCAAATTCATAACCAGTGAACAAAACAGAAGTATCTGTACAACAATGCACAGATATATACACACAAGTGCAATGAGGTACCAACATAAATAAATATGGTGGTACTATTTACAAATACAAAGGCTGATGTCATGTCAGCATAAATGGACAACAATTAAAGCTCATTGGAACCAAGGAACTGACCTGTTACAAAGAATTAGATTTGCATTGGCATGAAAGAATGACTACAATACTACTGTCAAGAAAAAAGTAACCAAAGAACAGGATCTCTACTACTGCTTTTAACAATCATTTGTATCAGTCATGGTGGCCCATCCCTCTGTAGTCCTAGTTATGCTGGAGGCAAGAGGGTCACCTACATCCACAAAGTTTGCCTAGCTGAGGGGAAGAGTGTGGCTCCTCAGAAATAAAGACTACCTCTGTCTGCCATTCAATAAAAAGCTGGTATGGCACGCAGTAGGGTGTTCCTTTTGTCCAATGGCTCCCTTGGGATGGGACGTGTTTTGAGAGGGAGACCATCAAAAGCCACTTTCTCATACCCTGTCAGAGGCACACGCCAGAATCAACATGGCCTGCTCCTGATGTTCATTGGCTGGGGCAGGGCCTGTCAGGTCTCACCAGCACAAAGCTGTTGTAACCCTCCTTTCACATTATGTTTTTTGTTTGTTTCTTTGATAGGCTGGTTTTACTTTTTTGTTGTTGTTGATTTTTGAGACAGGGTTGCACTGTATCATTTAGGCTGGGCTTGAACTAACTATGTAGAGCCCAGCGAGGCCTTCAATAGAGGCAAGAGGATCGCAGTGAATTGGACCAGTCTGGGACAAAATATATTCAGGGCCAGCTTCACCTGCACAGTGAAACCCTACTCAAAAAGATAAACTAAATCACATTTCGAGACAGAAAGAAGCCTCAAATTTTCAATCCTTCTTATTGGGACTTATTCTCCCCAGTAGCTAAATTAGGTAAGTGTGTCACCCATAGCTAGCACTTCAGAACACTACAGATTCTAGGAGGGATTATTCTTTACTTCAATAATCTGCTATTTACTATTTTTCCTGATGAGGAAGAAGAATTATCTATTTCTGATGACATTCTCAAAGCAGAAATATGTACTTAAACAGCAGTTGACACAGAGAGGGAGTAATCTGATGGTTTGCCTACTACTATATGAATTTATGCTAATAATATATTACTAAGTGGTTCTTATGACTAGGGATACTGTTTGGGAGGCTTCAACTCTGAACCTCCAGGCAACAGTCCTGACACTATGCTTATATCCAGCTTTCAGAGATTCCTAAAAATTCTAGATCTAAGTCTTTTAGAGGATTTCAAAGTTCACTGGTGTGTCCCGACAACAGAATGTGCAAGTTTGGCAAAAACTAAGCATTGGTTTTTCATCTCCTACCTTCCAAAATCTTAAGAGATATCTCTTTCTTAATAATATCTTTTCTTAGGGCTGGGGATTTAGCTCAGTGGCATAAGTACCTGCCTGGCAAGTGTGAGGTCATGAGTTCAATCCCTGGTACCACAAAAAAAAAAAAAAAATCTTTTCTTGACTTATAGGTTAAGATTTTTCTTACTGTTTTTAGTACACAGAGCAAATAAGGTCTTGCATTTTAATGAGCAGGCAACTTTTATCTTGTTTTCTTTCTTTTTTTTCGAGGCAAAGTCTCACTGTGTAGCCCAGGATGGCCTCAAACATACATTAATCCTTCTACCACAGCCTGCTGAGTCCAAGGACTATGGGGCTATGCTACCAACACCTGACCTTCCTGTCTGCACATTGTGCTCTTTGGAAAAAGTCCCCCTCTCAGCCCATACTTCACAAGTAGGAATAATGCCCCACCTTTCTGAAGCTGGACTATGTGCACTGTCATCTGTCCATTCATGCAGTGTAGTCGGTCAGATTTTATACCAGAGAAGACTTATGAATATTCACTGTATGCTTCAGGTACAACACAATATTAACCTCATTTTTTTGCTGTTCCAATTACTTCCACTTTGGCCAATGACAGCGCTCATTTGGCTACTTTCCATTTTCAGACCCCCCCAGCCCCCACCCCCGCCCTTTCTGTCTGCCACTGTAAGGTGCTCCAGCCTCATCCAGCCCACTCTCTGTCCTGGAATCAGCTGGTTTGCAGAGCCCCTGCACTGCCGCACCACCGTAGTTGCTCTTTCCCTGTATTCTCACTTGACTGCAGTTGCCTTGCTGAGAGAATCCCTGGATGCCATTTCCAGCATAATACATTCTGGAGTAGCTGCAGGTATTTCTTGCAGGAATGAATTCAAGAAGTATTTGTTGAG